>CAKNYM010046465.1:45547-64827 GCA_932195095.1 Andricus curvator | reverse complement strand
GAACCTAATTAAAAAGGAAAGTATTTTGCGTTTTCCATGACGTAACAGAAGTCATCCTTTTTGTTTGAAATATCTACTATTATATTATTTGTTGAGAATTAATCTTTTTTGGTAGAAAATTTGTTTTTTGTTGTTGTTCGAAATTATGTATTATTAATTGAAAACTTAACTATCCCAGTTGAAGATTCATCATTTTTGTTAAAATTTATCTCTTTGGTTGAGAGTATGACTACTTTATTGAAAACTCACTTGTTGTTGCTAAAAAGTTAATTTTTTCACTGAGAACATAACTTTCATCTTTGGCCGAAAATTGATTTTTTTTAATTAAAAATTCAAATACTTGGGTAAAAGTTGAACCTCCTTGTTAAAAATTTATTTTTGTTGTTGTTTAAAGATTCATCTATTTGGATGAAAATTTAACAGTATTGTTAAAGATTCGTTTGCTGTTATTGACAATTAATTTTTTACTTGAGAATGTAACTTTTAAATTTGTCGTTGAAAATTGATCTTTTTTAGTTAAAAATTCATTTTTATTGGGAAAAAAGTAATCTTTTTGGTTGAAATTTCCTCTTTTTTGGTTAAAATTGCAAATGCTTGCTTCAAAAATAACTTTTTTATTGTAAGTTCATGTTTTCAGGTTGAAAATGGAACTGTTTTAGAAATAAATCATGTTTTGTCTCGAGACATCAACAACCTGGATGAATTATTTTTCTTTCTAGACTGAAAAATCTTGATTTGTTGACAATTCGGCTTTTTGTTCTGAAAATTAATATTTGCGGGTTGAAAATTCAAATTTTTTGTAGAACATTGGTCTTCTGGGTTAAAAATTGGTCTTTTTTGGTTAAAAGTTGACATTCGTTGAAAATTCCTTTTCTCGGCTGCAGATTCATCATTTTGGTTGAAAATTCATATATTTGCTTAACAATTCAATTATTTTGTTGAAAAACATTTTTTATACTGAAAATTTATCTTTTTTTTAGTAGAAAATTAAACTTCTTAGTAGATAATTCATCTTTGTAGGTTAAAAATTCAAATATTCGGTTAAAAATTAAACTACTTTTGCTGAAAATTTAATTAATTTTTTGAAAACTCAATTCTTTGGTTGAAAACATAACAATTTTGTTGAAAATTCTTTTTTTTTTATGAAATATCAACTATTCAATTTTTCGTTCAGAATTAATCTTATTGTTGATAATTACATTCAGTTTTTATTTGAAGATTAATATTTTTTGTTTCAGAATTTGACTATATGGTTCAACATTACTGAAATTGACTTCGGCGATGACAGACTAATTAGCGCAAACGAAGAAAATGGATTAGCTGAAACAGAGAGCGAGAAACGCGACATTGAGGATGATAACTTCATCGGTTTCACTTTGAAATTATTTAGTTTTTGTACATGGTTAAATTTTGAAGGCTTGAATTTCCCAATCGAAATATTTAATTTTCTACATGTTTAATGCTTATTTTAAATCCACTAGCGAGTCATTACTTTTACATCTTGTCAGTAAATCTGACGAACTAGGAGTTTAAAAACACAAATACACTAATGACAAAAATAATGTGAAAATTGGAGTTTTTGAGCTTTGGCCTAATAATATGTCAAGGCACTGTATTTGTTGGGTTTAATATTTTTTAACGTTCAAAATCGTTTGACATAAAACTTAGATTTCTTAAAGTTGTAGAACTTTAAATTCAAGGCAAGTTAAAGAATTTTTAAATCATAATGTAATAAATTTAATAATTTTAGATCAAAACTGAATACATTAATAGATTTTTGACTTATGCATAGAAAAACTTAAGTGATTCAAAGTTTTAGTATTAATTTAATATATTTGTTTCTGATTACAGGTTTACAAAGAAATCGAAAAAATAGCATAATAAAGCAGAATATGACCATCCTTTGTATTTTTGTTTTGATATCTTAAATTTTATAATGACTTGCCAATCATATGTTGTGTCACTTCAAACGTGTGAAAATGCTTTATTATAATTAACAGTAGATAATTAAACTTTTGTAAAACAATCTTCCTTTATTTTGATTCTAGATCCTACTAAATCCTGGCTGGAACCATACGTATTTCACAGCGTCGCATATGAGTTCTGGGTAGGCACGTATAGAGCAAAATTATTTACCGAATAGATCCCAGCTAGGAGCGTGTAAGATCCGGATAGAAGGATATTTTGTACCGAATAGATCCCGGCTAGGACCGGATAGGATCCGGATAAATCTTTCCCAGAGTCCCGCATAAGTCCCGAATAGGCTCGGATAGAGCAAAATTCTGTACCGAATAGATCCGGACTAGGGCCGGATAGGATCTGGATAAATCTTTCCCAGCGTCCCATATAAATCACGGATAGATTAACATTTTATAACGAATAGGTGCCGGCTAGGACCGGACATGATCTGGATTAATCTTTCCCAGCATCCCGTATAAATCACGAATAGAGCAACATTTTATACCGAATAAATCCCGGCTAGGACCGGATAGGACCCGGATGAATCTTTCCCAGCGTCCCGTATAAGTCCCGGATAGAGCACAATTCTGTGCCGAACAGATCCCGGCTAGGACCGGATAGGACCCGGATGAATCTTTTCCAGCGTCCCGTATAAGTCCCGGATAAGCCCATGTAGAGCAAAATTTTGTACCGAATAGATCCCGGCTAGGACCGGATGAATCTTTCCCAGCGTCCCATATAAATCCCGGATAGAGCAATATTTTATACCGAATAGATCCCGGCTAGGCCCGGATAGGACCCGGATGAATCTTTCCCAGCGTCCCGTAGAAGTCCCGGATAGAGCCAAATTTTCTACCGAATAGATCCCGGCTAGCACCAGATAGGACCCGGATGAATCTTTCCCAGCGTCCCGTATAAGTCCCGGATAGAGCAAAACTTTGTACCGAATAGATCCCGGCTAGGACCGGAGAGGACCAGGATGAATCTTTCCCAGCATCCCGTATAAGTCCCGGATAGGCCCGGATAGAGCAACATTTTGTGCTGAATAGATCCGGCTAGGACCGGATAGGATCCGAATAAATCTTGCCGAGCGTCCCTTATAAGTCCTGGAAAGGCCCGGATAGAGCAACATTTTATACCGAATATATCCCGGCTAGGACCGGATAAATCTTTCCCAGCGTCCCGTATAAGTCCCAGATAGGCCCCGATAGAGAAAATTTTTGTACCTAATTGATCCCGATTAGGACAGAATAGGACCCGGATAAATCTTTGCATCATCCCGTGTATATCCCAGATAGGCCCGGATAGGGCAATATTTTGTACCGAAGAGAAAAAATTTTGTACGGAATAGATCCCGGCTAGGAACAGATAGGGCCCGGATAAATCTTTCCCATTGTTCCGTATAAGTCCCGGATACAATCCGATTACAAAACCCGGATGTTTCCCGGATAGAGTCCCGAGTCTATCCGGGTTCTATGCGGGTTCTATCCGGCATTTGAAGCAGGGTTACAGGTATGGCACATTTTGACCTCATTTTTAAATAATTTTGACATAGTTTTTAACAAATAACAGGAACAAAATGCAAGTTAAAAGTATTGTAGAACTTTAATTGACATTAAGAAACCTTGTAAACATTTTGTTTTTTAACGGAATGGATTTCATAAATAAACAAAGTTTGTAAATTTTAAAAATAATGTGCAAATTAAGAAAATCTCGCTTTTTATAATTCATTAAGGGGTTAGGGTCAGTCGCAAGGCCAAAAAAAACGATTTTTTAAAGAATTTTTTTTAAAACAGGTCTTATTACTTATTGACAAATGTTCTACAGTTCGAATAATACATATTAAAAGAAGTTACAGTAATTTTTTAAGGTAAACATTTTGATAAACAAGCAAGTTATAGTTAATCTGCCAGAGGTCCAAAGAAAAGGTGTTTTGCGGTGCGCATCGTAACTCATGACTGGATCATCCGAAACAAAAAATACAACGGGATAAGTTAAAAACGATATTCCCTTGTACCTCAACGTCGAATTAAGTCCAAATTTTAATTTTCAAGAAAATGGCGGATGTGCAAACACAAAATTGTTATTTTCCTTGAAAAAATAGCTAATTTTTCGGTTAAAAAAAAAGAAAAATTATAAATTGAAATATCGATCGTTCAAGTACTTCAGAATTATATTAAAAATAACTGATTAAAATTTGGTAATGATCGGTTGAGCCATTCTGAAGATATCATGCGCACCGACTTCAAAAACGTGGTTTCGACAAAAGAGCGTTTTAGTATATACCCCAAGTCCCATAGAGGCCCGTTCGGTTTTGTAATTCCTAGAACTGCTGGCCCACGCAGTTTCTCAGGGGGCAGGGCGAGAGACGGTTGTGACTCCGCCTCTGAAGAGACGCAGTGCACTACTACTGGCAACAACCACTTTACGATAGAAAGCAAACAACGCGACGTGTGCACAGCTCAGTGTTCGAAGTTAAGCTGGGTAAAGCGACAGGACGCGCGGGGCACCTTTGGTTAAAGTCGTGTATCTTCGTAAGTTATGTTCCGATTTCGATAAAATTTTAACACAACATTTTTGAAATGTTGTACTTTCAGAAAATGCAGTGAAAAAAATCGATTTTTTGAAAATCCTGACTGACCCTAACACCTTAACCAGTCTAGAACAATATCTTTGAGAAATAATTAGTAAAACTGGAAGAATTGAAACTGAGGACGTGAGGATAAGGAAGTGATTTTTGCAAATATGCTTTAAATATAAATTCTAATAGAAATAATTAATAGAATATGAACCATATTTTCACACTATTTTAATAAGTTTAAAAGTAAATTTGGTTTATATTATTTTTGTATCATTACATTGATGCATAAATTATGTACCTAAATAATAAGACGTCAAATTACTTAAATTGGTGCTATTGTTGAGCGCCTAGACCTAATTTGTAGAGTTTAGCGGGTAGATCTGATGAAAAGAGTCTAATTATACAGTCAAATACTTTTTTGAAATTAATCTTAATAACTATGAAAAGATGGGTTATTTTCAAAATTCACTATATCTCCGAAAGTGAAATGCACAAAAAAGGTCCTTCAATCTTTTTCTTAACGAGGTTGAATGTGAAAATGGTAGATTTGAAAAAAGATCAGTTTTTGTGAAAATCAATTTAGAAAGAAAGTGCGCATGCGCAACAGTTTAGGAAAGCTACTTTCCTGTACGTCATACATGTTTCAAGAATAAAACTTTTCTATCAGTCAAATTGTCCTAATACGACTTTTTATTATCACCACGTGAAGCATCATAAACGCGAATATTGCGCCAATTTTACGAAAAGACCTTTTCTATACATTTTATCTGAGGTCTTTTCACTAATTACCTGAAATTCAAAAATCCCTGGAAATGAGCAATGTACTTTTCATTAAATAAATAGAGAAAACAAGAATGCTTACCTTTTCAGAAAACTGCATACATTGAGCCACATAGTACAATAACAGAGCTGTCAAAATAAGCTCGATTGAATTTGAAAATGTTCGTATTACATAGCAAAACATTATATAGGAGCTTGCATAAATAATCAATCGTGCTTTGAATTCTTGATTCCATATTCGACATATTTTATAAAGGCAATAATCTGATACGAAGGAAAAACCGCACATTAAGAGACGAGGAAACAGTAGAAGGTAGTATGGTGATTGCAGTGATTGTCCAAAGACGTAGGAAAAGCAGGGAGCAATAAATTTCAAAATCAAATATGGTATTCCTACAGTCAGTTGGGGGAACACAATACTCCGTATAGGAAATGTAACATTGAACTCCCATGGTTTATATATATCGATGTCGAAGTGGTCACCTAGGAAAAAAAAAATTCGTTACGTATTGTACAATCTAAAATTTAAGAATTGTTCTGCATATCGTGAACTAATAACTACTTGATGTTACTAATGGTATTTTAGCGACAACTTTAAATTAATTATATACCACGAATTTAAATAATATTATTACACATGCTTGTGTGTTAATATTGATCAAACTCTATTTAGAATTTTTCATTTATTTTTTGTTATCTTAGGTGTTGAAAACGAGGGCGTTCCGGAAGAGATAGGGGAATTAAACTCTGTTGGGTATTTTTAGACATCAAATGGAACCATTTTAAACTGTAAAATTTTAGGTCTGAAAGTTAGGTCATTTTTTGGAATTTTTTCTGTATTTTTTATTATCTTAGGGGTTGAAAACGAGGGTGTTCCGGAAGAGATAGGGGAATTAAACTTTGTTGAGTATCTTTAGACATCAAATGGAACCATTCTAAACTGTAAAATTTTAGGTCTGAAAGTTAGGTCATTTTTTGGCAGTTTTTATTATCTTAGGGGTTGAAAACGAGGGTGTTCCGGAAGAGATAGGGGAATTAAACATTGTTGAATATCTTTAGACATCAAATGGAATCATTCTAAACCGTCAAATTTTGGTCTGGAAGTTAGGTCATTTTTTGGAATTTTTTTTTTATTACATTCTCATCATAATAAGAGGGTATTGATTTTATGTGAAAAATGACTTTCGTGGATTCCATCAATTGTCGTCAAAAATTCAAACAATTTATCCTTACGACTTTTTTCGATGAAAAGAAAATTGTCAGAATTATAACATTTTCAAACAAAAAAAAATTAAAATTTTAAGCGAAACAAAGCAAGATATGAAAAAAAGGCAGGAGAAGAAAAATGTTACTTTTTGAAGCTCCTTCAAGATTATCATAACGACTTTTTGAATTTTCTTGAAAAATCGAAAAATCAAATTTTGATCGCACAAAGAATAATGAATGATTACATTCTCATCATAATGAGAAGGTATTAGTTTTATGTGAAAAACGACTATCGCGGATTTCTTCAAATCTCCACGTTTCGTGAGCCCCTGAATCCGAAAAAAACCTGTTTTACGATGGTGTCTGTCTGTCTGTCGTCGTCGTTGTTGTCGTCGTCTGTATACCGGATAACTTTTGAAACACTAATCGGATTAAGTTGCAATTTGGCACATAGTTTTGGGGACCAAAAAGAAAGAACGAGTTCGTTAAATAGCTATTTTGGATTGAAATTCAAAAAGTTATAGCATTTTTAAATCCAAAAAAATAAACGAAAATCAACATTTTAGGCCAAACAACGCACGATATGAAAAAAGTTAAGAGAAGAAAACCGTTGCTTTTTGAAAGCCATACAAAATTATTATATATTATATTTGCATATATAATATGCAAAGAACAAAATTATTTATCTAAGAAAGATCTACAAATGTTGTACGAATCATTTTTTTATTGGATGCGTAGTTTTGACTTTTAAAATAAAAAATAACATTAAAAATATAGAAATTAAGTTTTTGGAAAAATGAGAAAAGATGCGGAAAAAATAAATGGACAAAAATTATTCATCCAAAAAAGATCTACAAATTTGTTATGAATCATTTTTTGATAGAATGCGTAGTTTTAGTTTAAATCGTAAAAAATAACATTGAAAATAAAACAATTAAATATTTGGACAAACGACACAAGTTGCAATAAAATGTTTAATAATAAAAATGTTTTTTTATAGGATGCGCACGTTTTTCTAATTATAAAAACAATACAATGAAAATACGTATGTTTCAATAACAATGCATATTATGAATTGTAATAATATAAATGTATTGAAATTATAGATTTTTCAGGGTAGCTGAGAATAAAAATTAGTGCAAAATAATGAGCAAATATTAAATTAAGCATTAAAAATAAAATTTGTACATTATTTTGCAATACCTGAATAAGCAGCCCCAGACCGAGGTACAGAAATAAATATAATGTACATTTGATATAAGAAAAGAGAATTACCAATCATCAAATTACAGTTGTCGATGCTTTGACCTTTAATTTTAAAAGGCCTGCGCACAAATGTGAGAGAAATACAAAGACCGAGCGCGTAGCGCGAGGTAAATACATTATCGAGCGCGAAGCACGAGATAAAGACATCATCGAGCGCGAAGCGCTAGAAAAATATATTATCGAGCGCGAAGCGCTAGAACCAACAGTCGCGCGCCCTAGGCGCGCTCAAACTTGCAAACGAATCTGTAATCATTGATTACAGACCAAAAAGTGTGAGTATTGCAGGAACTAAAAGATATGCTTGTGAATGTGCCAATGGTCGAAGAACAGTTGGATGCTGTTCCCATATAGCAGCCATTATTTATTACTTATCACACGCGAGGTACTTGTCGAAAATCGTGAGGCCTGCTGAAATTCTCAGTAAATTGTTTACACAAAACAGTATGAATTCCGTGATAGAGGAAGACAGTGACGAAGATTACGTGCACAGTATATTAGAGTAAGGTGTATTGTTCAAATCATACTCAGTTTATTGATTTATAAGCTAAAAATGAAGTTGACCCGCTATTCTCATGGAATTACATACCGATTAGGGACCATAATTTTTTATTTATTCTTTTTAATCATGAGGCAATTCTTTGATCTTATCCCAAATAATATATTTTGTTACCTTTTACATGAGTATATTACAGAGGAAAATGGCGGTATAGCCACCAACCAAAAATTCATTTTAAAAAATGGTTACAAAATCACAATATTTTTTTAGCCCGTCCTCGTAGAAGGAATTGATTGTTGATTTTTGTATACTTGTCTTAATACCCTATACAACACATATATTTAAGCCATCCAAATTGGTAGAGCCAATTTTGAGAGATTCGAATTTCTTGGTTTTTCAAAATTTGTTTATAAATTTTGTAAACAATTTTTTTTGAAGTTGGCACTTGGGTTAAATTAGTCCTATAAGTGTAGGAACTCACCCCTAAAATAAGAACCAAAAACCAGCGGGGGCAGTTCACCCATCCATGCTTACCTGGCTACGGTCTTTGACGGCGGAAGCGAGTACCCGGTGGGTTGTGCTTAGGTTGATTGCTGCCCACATGGACTGGCAAACCAAGAATTTTGAAAAGGAAATAAACTTGCCCGGATGACAATAAGGATGATTGTTCATGTGCGAGACAGATTCGAGGGGCTTATAGCTGTAAAAGTGAAATTATATTGCAGTAATTTGAAGAGACGTGTCCCATGAAGGTTCGGGCGTAGGTTAGTTCCGCCAATTACCCTGCCTGTAATCCTGTCCGAAAATTAAATAATCTCAACTTCATCTTTTGAAATGTGCCTGAGAACTGGCGTAATAAATAATATGTATAACAGATCACTGGATCCTAATAAGAAATGGGCAGAAAAATGTAGAATATTCAGATGTAATGCTTTCAGTTTGAACCCAGGAGTCTGTAAATTGAATGGAAAATTCCAATATCTGGGTCTTGTGAATCCTCAAGAAAGCATTTTTTCTCATTAACTTGTTTTTAACCAATAATCAATTTTTTATATTTGCTCACCAATATAAGTAAGTATTCCTAGAAACATTTTATACTGATTTTAAATAGCTACATTAATTAAATTATTAATAACAATTGTGGATCTTTATCGAATTGTCTAAAAAAAATATTTAAAAAATTTTATTACCAGATTATTACGTTAAAAGAACCATGTTTAGATCCTGAAAAATCACCAAATAATGCGTTTTTTAATTAACATAGTTTGAACAGTCATTAAAACCGTCCGTTAGACGTAACCCTAAAACTTCCTAGTTTAGACGCAATGTGCCTGACAGGCCACCTGTATTCATTCGAGAAGCACATCAGAAATAATTGTTATGGAAAGTTATCTTAAGGTTTTTGGGGTCGCTGATTACGATTCTGATGTTGAAATTGCAAAATTCAAAAAGGGGGATCCAATATGGCGACTATTCAAAGGCAGAATCGCAGAATTAGCGATTTTTTTAAAATCGTCTGAAACTTGATGTATGGGGGTTTTTGGGATCGCTCATTACGATTCTGGCGTTAGAATTGCAAAACTTAAAACGGTGGATTCAATATGGCGACTATTGAAAGGCAGAATCACCGAATTCGCGTTTTTTAAATTGCACCTCTTGTTATGAATTTTCCCTTCGGAATAAATAACAATTTATTAGTATTTTTGTGTGGAATTGACATCAAATTCCTTATTGGCAACCCAAAAACCCCTGAGAGTAAAATTTCAAGTTTCAATTATGAAAGCTTCTCTTTTTGTTAATTTGTTGGCGACTTCGTCCGCTCGGGTGCAGAGAACCTGGCATGTTTGAAGGATCACAGTCACATTTTACCTAGTCTGTCATTAAACTTATTAAAGGTTTTCGAAAAAACTTATATTGATTAACGAATACTAAGAAGGTCAAGCCCCTGTGCGCTCTGTAGTACCAGAGATGAGCGAAAATAGCTTGAGGTGGCCTGTCAGGCCGGTTGCGTCTAACGGAGGGTTAATTTTCATTGAATAAATATGAACTGTACAAAAATTAGAATGTTCAAGTTTCTGATGCATTAACAATGCATAAATTGCAGCAGTCTTAGATTGTGTGATGATTTTGAATATTTATAAAGTGACTTTTCTCTGTAAACCAATTTTCAGTCACGCACAAGTATTATGAAAATAAATGGAAGTATATTTCTCATTATTATCGAAAAATAATGTAAACAAACACAGAGCTTCAGCTTTTCAAAGTTTAAGGTAATTTTTTTAGAAATTTGTATATTGTACATTGAGAGTATATTGTCATTTCATTACAAACGTTTTTGCTATAAAAAAATTCGCAGTGTATACCAATTGACAATTGTAAGTTGCGTGAAATAATATACATATGTTAATGCATCGCAAAACAAAAAAAATTTAATTTTTGCAAAGGTTATATTTGATTAAAAGAAGTTGATCAATTTTTTTTAAATTGGCTATCACAGATATCTTGAAAATTAATTTAGCTTTTGTTAAAAAAAGAACTTTACAATCGGTTCAAAATATAAGCCGGAATATTATTTTTAACATTTTTTCATGTGCTCCGCATTCGGTTTCTAGGAGATTTAGGTGGCCCGGTTTTTTAAGGTTTGTTTTTAAGGTTATGTTAATGCAAAAAGTCGATTTTTTTTCTATCTCGTGGACATTTTTTTTCTATGTTAAGCATCGCTGGACTGGATTGATGCGCAGGGGTCCTTGAAGGCGAAAAAAAAATTATCTGGTAAAGTTCATTGTTATATACCATTATACCATTAAGCGTTTGAATTACTTTATTGTAGAATAACTTTTTTCGCATTTAAATATCCCAGCTCATCCAATCCAGATCAACAAAAATAAATATTCTTATGTTATTATATATCTGTTTTATTTTTCCCACTACCTAATAAGAGTCCCCTTCTAAAAAAAAAGTCAGGAATCTTCACAAATGGTCAGAAGTTCTGACGATTCCTGAACATCCTGATCATTCTTGACGAGTCTGACGATTTCTGAAGATATGCTAATTCACATCCTATCAGGTAGCTCATCGGCTAGGACCGCAGGTCGGCCAACCCAAATGGATTAAAAATTGAAAATAATTTTTTTTCCAATGTTGCATATACAGATTCAAAACTTAGAAATTCAGAATCTACGGGTTTCGACGATTTCAGATACCTAAAAATTTTCCTAAAAAATTTGTAATTAGATTAAATATAATGTATCTTGTAAAGAGAAAGAGATACGTCAAAACGGACAAAATTTTCAGATTCAGCTTGCAGAGTCATTTAATATATAAAAAAAAAAAATTGATTAGCATTTTGAACTCGAAAGTTCATTGCCTCACTACCCGATTCGGGTAGTGTTTCTAGGTGGATATTTACTACCAATGTGGGCCCACCACACCCACGACGGGCCAACAGCAACGCAGTATTCCTGGACGGTCACCCATCCAAGTACAACCGCGCCCAACAATGCTTAACTTCAGTGATCTTACGAGAACTGGTGTTTCCAGAGTGGTATCGCCGTTGGCGAATATATATAATATATATATATAATATATAAATATTAATAATTAAATATAAGTGAAAGAGAATATGCATAAATAAATATAAATAAATAATATAAATAACCTGGGAAATATAAAAGGATTAGGTTTTCTGGCATTCTATTCTTGGACCACTAATAAAAGGATTATCCTTCGAACCCAAGCTCTGACAATTTCTGAACATTTCTCACGAATTCTGACTTTTCCTGACGATTTCTGTCGAGAAACGTAACAAAAGTGGTCAGAAATGGTCAGAAGTCCTGACTTTTTTTTAGTAGGGTCTGTATTTCGCTTCTTAATTTAACACCTCAGACTATCTTAAAAACCCCCGACCGTTGAGCTTCTAATCCTCTTAATCCGTCCCTTGAAGAGTCTTGGCGCAACTAACCTACGGCACACGACCTACCTGATGGAGATTAACGCAACCAACCTCCTCCGCTTTTTCCAACAATATAACAAACAGAGGTAGCCGTTTTGATCCCGCTCCCGTTGTTGTCATTAGGACTCATAATCACCGCTGCTGCCTGCATCATAGGTTCAATTTAAAAATTTACTTGTTTCGTGCTTTAAAAGAGACCTTAAATATTATTATTTAGACCAAAAAATTGGGAAATATATTGTACAAATATGGAGGAACAATTGAAAGAAGTTTCATCTCGAAAGCATTCCATTAATCGTATCAAATTTTACATTGAAGTTAAGCTCATTTTATACTGATAATTTTTAATGCAAATTAGTGGATCATTTTTTTAAAAACAAGAACATGCATTTGCTCCAGTACAAATCGCCTGATCTATTTCCGAAGTTCTTTCCAGGATATTTTCAGCTTTTTATTTTATTTGTTCAGAAATCGCACAATTGTACAGTTCATCCAATTTTACAGCGTAGCCGTTGATAATACGTCTACAACAGTTAGAACCTTTTTCCTGCACTATATAATTGTGAAAATTTTTTAACATAACCATATTCGACCTAGAATCAAACGTTCTCGAGTTACTTTGAAAAACATGTTATTGTTTAACACTCTCCAAGATGGCGGCCGTTGCCGTGCACATATGGTTTTGGGGACTTTTTACAGTATCTTTATAAAGCCATCCCCAACGTATCTGCGAAAAAATTCTACTTATCCAATGCAACTACATAGTACTAAAAAAGGTTTGGACTCGCCTCCCCTGCCTTTATTACGTAATTTTTCCAATTATTTTCAGCCATGTTTTATTAAAGAAAACTTAGTTACTGACTGCCCAAAATACCTGAATTACCAAATAAATAGAAATTATTAAAATAAAAACGAAGAAAACTAAAATATTATGGAACATGCAACAAAGGAACTGTACTCTTATTGAAAATTAAAACGTATACAAATATCCGTGAATAGAGCTATTTACAACAACAGCCAACAGCCATACCACGCTGAAAAAACCAGTTCTCGTCAGATCACTGAAGTTAAGCAGCGTTGGGCGCGGTTAGCACTTGGATGGATGACCATTCGAGAAAACTGAGTGCTGTTGGCACATCGTGGGTGTGGTGAGCCCACACTTGTAGTTATTTACTACAAGTTATCAAC
The DNA here is from genome assembly GCA_932195095.1 of Andricus curvator. Taxonomy (NCBI): domain Eukaryota; kingdom Metazoa; phylum Arthropoda; class Insecta; order Hymenoptera; family Cynipidae; genus Andricus; species Andricus curvator. The sequence goes on along the minus strand of CAKNYM010046465.1, from coordinate 51,399 downwards.
CTAGAAACACTACCCGAATCAGGTAGTGTCACGCCTACCCCGAAAGGCAAATGGCTTAATGGTATACATAATAACAGTAACGATTGCGATTATAATAAACGCTAATTAAATGTAATGAAACGGGGCTATACAATTTTCTCAAATCGTTTATCAAATCACTTAACTTTATATTTTGAACAACAATTTAGAAGATTGAAACTCCTTGAAGAATGTTTTAGATATTTTTACTTCTTGTTTAATCTGCCGTCAAGTTTTAAGGGCTTAGTTTCTAAGGTTCTAGATTTAGTGTCTAAGGGTGTATTCAGTATTTAGCCTCATATAGACTTAAAAAATGTTGAATAATCTTGATGTAGTAGCAATTTCAAGAATGGTGAAAATAAATTGTTTTCAGAATATTTTTCTACGGAATGTTGGAAAAAAAATAAAAATCCAGTTACACCGATTTTGAAGTCTTTATAACGTCATTACAATCTTTTATTGTACTTGCTAGGGTGCCAAAGAAAGTGTGATTTTGAATTTTTCAAACTCCACCACCTAAATTCCTTCTTTCAGCGGAAAATTACTGCCATAAACTTTCTTTTATTTAAACAAAAAATTGTTGAGAGGTTTCCCTGGGCTGTTTTAGGTGTGAAAATGAATTTGCTTATAGTTTTCAATTTAAAACAAAATAAATTCAAGGGTGGAAAATTCTTTTACTTCCGAAAAGTATTTTCTATTGATTGAGGAATAAGCCCCAAATTTTATGAAACAAAAACAAAATTTTTGAAGATATCATCGGGCCTAGAATACAAACATTTATCATTTCATTACAATTCATGGTCTAAAATGGCGCCTAAATATTTTATTTCGTCAAATAATGAGCGCATGATTTCTTCTATAATGAAAAGAGAATATTCTCTATAAAGAATATATTAAAAATACTTATACCGTGTGACAAGAAAAAAACTTGAATTTCTGAATATACCAAAGCAATTAAAAGTTTATTAAAATCGATAAGCAAATCGATAAGTAAAACTTATGTAAACGCACAATTACCCCGAAATCGACCTGAATTAACTAGCTCACATATTTTTAGGTAAATAATAGGTAAAACTTTTTTTCAAAGTGCTATAGCAATATTTTAAGTATAAAAAATGTTTATTTATTGTGTATTTCGAATTTAAAGATTTTTTTCGTAACCCCGGTATTACGAATTTTCGAATTTTATGCCCGATAATATCTCTAAAATTTTTGTTTTGTTTTATAAAATGTAAAGCTTATTACTCAATAAATGAAAAATACTTTCCAGGGGTAAAGGAATTCTGAAGCCCTGAATTTATTTTTTTTTTAAATTGAAAACTGATCAAATTACACATAAAATATTTTTTCACCAAAACAAGAAAAGGGGTAGCGTTTGCCAAATTCAAAAACATGAATTTTTTGGACACCCTAGTAATTACTAAACTTGAACGTTATACTATAATGGTGGATACGTGGATTTTCTATAAGGTTCATTTGACAAAAATATTACGTAACAGTATCGGTTCACGCCCACTCCCCATAAAGCTTTTAGGCAATTTATGGATGTATATTGAGAATACTACTACCAGATTTTTAAACGTGAAAAAATTATTTAACTTTTTTTCAAAATAGTCAAAAAATGCAAACTTTGCATCATTAGAAGTTGTAAAGTTTCTGTAAAAGAACCAAGAAAAAGATATGTGGAAGATATTTTTTCAATTTGAAAACAGTGTTCTATTAACCAAATCCATAAAAATACATTTTCTTTCATATTTCAGACATTCTAACTTGACCAAAAATGATGTTTTCTAGAAAATGATTTAATATTATTATTTTGTATTGAAAACTGTTTCAGCAAGTTTCAGCGCGCCTGAGGCGCGCACCTGCTGGATCTCGCGCTTCGAATGGAAACCGAGAGAGTCGCAATTGGTTGATGTTTTATGCTGAGAAGGTCACCAGCCTTCAGCAGCGTTGTATTACATAGGAGTTCATATGTTTCCATCGGCGCATTCCCGGTCCACCTCTAAACGAGGAACCAATAACTCTTTTTTTTTTTTTTTTTTTTTTTAATATATATGAGAACTGATAATTCAAAACTGGGTAACCCACAAAAATTTTTTTTTACAGGATGACGTAAAAACGTTCGCATATTGCGATTTCGATTAAATTAATGAATGTAATTGAAAATTTTTATGGTTTTGGGTAGCATTAGTACTTACGCGAAAGTTGAAGTGAAAATTTCAATTTTTTAGTATGGAAATGAATTTTTTAATTTGTCTAACGGTTAACCCCGGGGGTGAATGAATTCAAAACTGGCTAAGCCACACTGTTGCGTATGTTCTTTGTATTTTCAACAAATTCGGAAGATGGTGTTATACAACTTGTGGCAAACAAGCTGATTATGAATACGTATAATTTTATTTGGACTTCCATCACAATATGAATATGATTTTTTTTCGCGGGAATCACTTTTCCATGTTTCCTCGTACGATACTCCTTTCCTTGGCGTCGAGAGTCGCGACGCTCCCTCTGCTTGTTGACCATATCTCGTAATTTCTAAGGCTCGTTACACTAAATATACATAAATGTTATATCATTGTGTTCGGAAAAGTCTGTAGAATCACAAAATACTTACACAATGTTGATTTTCAATTATTAAATAATTTTTACGATCGAAAACATCGCAGCGTGACCGCACGCTTGACGCTTTGTCAGCACAACACGAACACAACAGTGGGTTCACATACACAGTCGAGCCAAAAGAGTCTCCGTCAACATACTTAGTTACGTCCCGCGGCGGTAGATGTCGGGTGGTGTACGATACGTCGCTCAAAACCTCGGCATTACGGCGGGGTTAGCTTTTTCGCTATTTTCAAAAATTCGTAGAAAAAAATCGAAAATGAATTTCCGAGATATCTTTGGCATTTTTTTATGGCCTGACCCTAAAGATTCAGAAAATCAAAAAAAAAAACGTATTTCGGAAAATTTGAGGGTTATCCAGTTTTGAATTATCAGTCCTCATATATATATATATATATATATATATTCATTTCGTCTATTGGGAGCATAGTTCTTGAAATATAAATGTAATAGTCGAATTTTTTCAGAGCAATTATTTTAGTAAACAAAGATCAAAACGCATTCTGAAATAAAAGTAAGATTTCCAGTCAGAATAAATTGTTTGATTTATTATTATATTTTATTGTTTTTATCGTTAGAAATAGTATTGAGAACATAAAAACAATGAAATATTGTGAAAAAACACACCCGAGATGAAAAATAAAGTAAATAAGCAAAGTTTTGATGAGAATGTGCCCGCTTATCGGGCCGATTTTTTCACTGTTAATGTTATTTTTTACGAATAAAACAAAAACTACACATCCTATCAAAAAGTGACCCATGAGAAATTTGTAGATCTTTTTTGAATGCACAATTTTAGTCCAGCCATCATTTGTCGTATCTTGCATAGTTTGACCGTAAAATTGATTTTTTTGGATTTTTCATTATTTCTTGTGCAATAAAAATGTGAATTTTCGATTTTTCAAGAAAATTCAAAAAGTCGTTATGATAATCTTGTAGGGCGTGCAAAAAGAAACACTTTTCTTGTCCTGAATTTTTTTCGTATCGTGCGTTGTTTGGCTGAAAATGTGAATTTTCGTTTTTTCTTTTGGATTTTGAAAATGCTGTAACTCTGAAAATTTTCATTTTATCGAAAAATGTCATGAGAATAAAATATTTTAATTTTCAATTACTATAAGTAGCCGTACATATAATTTCCAAATTTTGAATAAAAAAACAGTCAACAAAATTTTCAAAATGCCGTCTCTTTTTGAATTTTCATCCAAAATGGCTCGCTAACGAACTTGACCTTTAGTTTAGGAGACTAAAAGAGTATACCAAAGCCCAGTCCAATCGGTCAATTCTTTCGAAAGTTATCGTGTTCACAGACAGACATACAGACAGACACATTCGTAAAAACCTGTTTTTTGGGTTCAGGGGGTCTCCAAACGTGGACATTTGACAAAAACCGGGGGGGTCAAATTTTACACAAATCTAATACCTTCTCTAAATGAGAATGTAATTAGATAACTGAAAGTTACTTAACAATGCGAGGGGTGGGGGAGGTATTATCTAGTGTTATGCTAACATTACCAGGGGGGAGGGAGGGTCCAAAAATCGTCCATGAAAGCGATATACGTAATATATGGATGACCCCTGATTAAAATACGTGGTATATTATATGTGCTTAGGAATCTTATTTGTTATGCAATCGATAAAGCTTTATTTTAGCTCAATTGAGAAATCAGGTAATATCGCTAATAGTCACCATTTATATTTAGTCGTATCACGAATTGCGATATCTTAGTACTCACATGTGTTATGCTATAATTAAGCCATAGTACAGTTAGTACTAGGAATCGTACTTGCTAATAAATGCACCATCTTCACGGCAAAAAAGAAAAAGAAGATAACCCTCTTGTATTTACATTATTTACCATCGAGGATCGTAACAACCGAGCATAGGAGATTTTTTCACACACCGTGAAATATAAATCAACCTTAACGATCAAGGGTAACCAATGCTCACTTGGGTATACGATTTTTTTCATACATAATTTTTGTCAGGGTCTAGGAAAAAATTACAGAACGGAATGTATTTTTCATTCACATTTTTGACAGCTGAGCGTCCGGTATTCTAATCAACTGAATAATGCTGCCAAATTCGAATCAGTCAATCAGAATGCAGGATGCCATTTTAGGAAGAATGAAAACGTTATACGCAATTTGGATGATTCTCAATACTCATTTGAAGTACACATTTTCTACATTAACTGCCTACTCGAGTATCTCAAGAAGTCAATCGTGTATCGGAGGATAGGAAAGAAACCAAAAATAAATAGGCTTCTATTTTAAGGATGAGTAATTTATAACATTTTATATTAATTTTTTTGAAGTATAATTTTCTGAAGCTAAAAACTTCAAATAATTCTGAAATGTCTTGATAAAAATTCGGTAAACGAAACGTAAAGGTCGACTTTCAGGCAATGAATGGAGACTGGGTGTTTGGAATGCTAGAGGAGTGAATGATCTTAAGGTAAGACAACTATGAGAAACTATGCACGTAAGGAAACTAGATATTTTATGTGTACTGAGTAATATATAACATTTTATATTAATTTTGTTGAAGTATAATTTTCTGAAGCTAAAAACTTCAAATAATTCTGAAATGTCTTGATAAAAATTCGGACTATCGCACCTCATGTAACGATAGTGCCGGGGGGGGGGGGCATCCAAAGGTATTGTAGGATAGTTGAAAACTCGAAAATTAAACTGATGAGGTTACCTTGACGCGTTATTTTCAAAGATTCCAAAGTACATTTTAAGTACATGGATTTTTCCCTAAAATTTATAATATTGCAGTTAAATTATTATAATTATTATAATTTTAATATTTCAAGCAGGAAAAGCTTGATATATCTACATATATTTCTTTATCGAATTTCAAAGAATTTATTCAAGAAAATAGAGCTGCTTCATGAAATTTCAAAAATTTTCAAATATTTCAAGGTTATTTCTCTCTCAATTTTAATGATTCTGAATTATTTTGAGGTATTCGAAGGAATTTTCAATTGACTTTAATGCTTTTGAAAGGAATTTCAAATCTTTCTCCTTAAAAATACTGACATGTTAGGGCTTTTCGACAGATTTCAGATTGATTAAAGTTTTTCACTGAATTTTATAATATTTTAATCCTATAATTTTTTAATTCAATTATTTTTATCATTTTAATTCTAATATTTCAAGCAGGACAATATTTTATATATATATATATATATATATATATATATATA
>CAKNYM010046465.1:21086-38447 GCA_932195095.1 Andricus curvator | reverse complement strand
TTTGGGGAAAAACCAACAGAAGCAATTGGGACACTGCGTGGTTCCAAATAGAGAAAGAAAGAGCAAGCAATAACTCTGAAATGGAGCTGACTAACATCACAGCTTTAGATGTTTCAGCGGTTTTGAAAAAAGCAAGTAACTGGAAAGCTCCAGGTCCGGACATGGTGCACAATTTCTGGTACAAGTACCTGACTAGTGTGCATCCTGCGTTGGCAAGGTGTTTTCAGAAGATCATCGAACACCCAGATCTGATACCAGGCTTTATGCTCCAGGGTACTACGTATATGTTGCAAAAAACCCAGAAAACCAGTATATTCTTACTGCGACGAGAATGACATCCTTACAGAAGAAGAAAAAGGATGTTATAAAAACTCGCGAGGCAGTAAAGATCTAGTCACCATAGACGCTGTTGCCATGACGCAAGCTCGTAAACATCACAGAAAATTGCACATGGCATACATTGACTACAAGCCAGCGTTTCCTTCCGTACCACATGACTATTTGCTTGAAGTCTTACAAGTATACAAAATTTGCCCACGCATCATTGACTTCCTAAGTCGTGCGATGATGCTTTGGGGTACAAGAATCAAGTATTTTGATCATGGACAACCAAGGATGACTAGATCAGTACGCATTACGACGAGACTCCTTCAGTGCATTATGGTTCTGTTTAGCGTTGAACCCACTGAGCAAAACACTAAATAGCATGTCTCATGGGTTCCGAGTACATGATAACGAGGATGGTCATCAAGTGACCCATCTTTTATACATGGATGACCTGAAGCTATACGCTAGTTCGGACAAGAAACTGCAGCAAGTGATCGATGTCACAAAGCAGTTTTCCAATGACATCCACATGGAGTTTGGACTAGATAAATGCAGAACACTGCATTTAACCAGAGGAAAATTAGGGACCGCAGAACTAGAGAACGATTTCGAGAATGACATCGCGGCAATGGCTGAGGGCGAGTCATATAAATACCTGGGTATTCTCCAATCCAAGGGTATTCAGCATACGATAGTTAAGAAAAGCCTAACGACTGCCTTCACTACAAGACTCAGATTGGTTCTAAAGAGTTCTCTTAACTCGGCAAACAAGATCAGGGCAATCAACACCTATGACATACCTGTCCTCACATACTCCTTTGGGCTCATCAAATGGTCGAACACCGACCTCGAACGATTAAACAGAATCATCCGCGTAGAAATGACGGAACACCGAATGCACCACAGTAATTTGACGATTGAAAGGGTAGTTCTACCACGACATAGAGATGTAGGGGCGTTGTAGATGTCAGGAAACTGTGTGAGTCACAAGTTATACAGTTGCGAGACTATTTCAACAGCAAGCGAGATGTTACGCTTTACAACACCATCTGTAAAGCGGATCTTGACTACACGCCCTTGAATTTGTCCTCAGAGGAGGCCTTGAATATCAGGGCAGAAACCATAGAGGAATTGGAAACGCAATGGAGACATAAAGCCATCCACGGCGAACACCCCAAAACGTTAGATCAATATGAAGTCGATAGTGAGGCATCCAATATTTGGCTGAGAAAAGGCGTCCTGTATCCAGAAACGGAAGGATTCGTCATTGCGATTCAGGAGAGGGTTGTCAGCACCAGAAATTATCGCAAACACGTGTTACATCAAGACGTGGTTGACCGGTGCAAATTATGTGGAGATACCAACGAATCCATCGAGCACATTATTGATGGTTGTCGCGTAATTGCTCAAAGAGAATATACGCACAGACATAATAATGTGGCGGGCATTATACATCAACAACTTGCCCTAAACCTAGGACTAATAACAGAATGGATACCATTCTATAGATACATTCCAATGCCCGTTTTAGAAAGCGAAGATTACATTTTATATTGGGATGTTACTATCCAGACGGATCATTACATCCGAGCCAATCAACCCGAAATCGTGATGCGAGAAAAAAAAGGTGGAAGAGTCTACATCATCGACATTGCTTGTCCACTTAACCGAAATTTTCAGGCAATCTATACAACCAAGATCCATAAGTATAGCGAGGTAAGGCATGAAATAAAGACAATATGGAGGAATGTGAAACATGCATCTATTCATCCTATGGTTATCTCAGCTACAGGCAATGTGCACGCAAGGTGCACTGAACATCTTGAACACTTAGCAGTCAGTAGGGTACTGGCAGCAGCTCAGAAGGCTGTTTTATTGAACACCTGTCGCATTGTGAGAAATTTTCTAGACCATCAGGAAGCAAGTGACTAAAAACCTGTAGAGTGGTAGATGGTAGCTCTAAGAAAGCATGCAGAGGCGACTGTTGTCGCCTCCAACGCTCGCGGCCGCTGTGTATGGATAACAGTGGTAGAATACGAACTCCAAACTACACTATGCTCCTAATTTTGTACCTACAACATCATCGCAGAAGATTTTGGACATCGTATTAAATTGACTTATAACATCCTCATCTCATCGGACACTTTACTTGGGCCGTGGCTATGATGAAAAACCGGGTTCACCCGAGAACAAGATTGAAAAAAATATAATAACTGACAATACTCAGATTCAATACTGTTTCTCAATACTCATTTGAAGTGCTCATTTTCTACAATCAATGCCAAAACTCATATTCAGTACTGATTCTCAATACTTATTCCTCAATACTTATTTCTCAATACTCATTTGGTAATACTCATTGTTTCAATACTCATTTTCTGAATACTCATTCTGCACTACTCAATATTTCAATACTCATTCGGCAATACTCATTTTCTCATTACTCATTCTGCATTACTCATTCTTTCAATACTCATTCCGCAATACTCATTATTTCAATACTCATTTCGCAATACTCTTTGTTTCAAGACTCATTTTGTCAATACCCAAACCGCGAAATGAGTATTGCGTTTCCTATACTCACTATAATACTCAACTGAATACTCATTCCAATACTCAGGTGGTATAGCATTTTTTCTATACTCATTTTTCGTAAGGGTTGCAATGTGAATCTTTTCTAGTAGCATACGTTTCCTGTAATTATCAGTTTTGTCAATGATTTTATTCTGTTGAAAATTGAATCTGTGGTATTTATACCAGGAATATTTGGTTAATGCGGTCCATTTTGAAGGTGGTTTATAGACGTCTTTTGTGTGTTCATGCATTCTGAATTTAATCGGACGTTTTGTTGTGCCTATGTAGAAGGAGTCACAACCAGAACAAGCTATTTTGTACACTACATTTTTACTGTCAAGTGTAGGGATAGGATCTTTCTTTGGTTTGAAAATGCATGATAAATCATTAACATTACGGAAAGCCGGTTTTACATCGAAAGGTTTAAGAATGCCTGACAATTTTTCCGAAAGTCCCTGTATGTATGGTAGGGATATATTATATTTCGTTGCTTGCAGTGAGGTCGCAGGTTGACCTGGGTCGGTCGTGAAGGTGTTACTCGTTAGTGTGTGCGTTTTTGTAGAGGAACGGCTAGCCGAGGGTTGACGGGTTTGAATGTTTGCGTGAGTGTTACTCGTTAGTGCGTGCGTTTTTGTAGATGCACGGTTAGTCGAGGGATGATGATTTGAATGTTTTTTTGAGAGTTTTTCTGTGTGATGCTATGTAAGCGTTGTTTTATTATCCTGTTAATCATTTGCGGTGGGTAACCATTTGTTGTTAAAATTGTTTTAATTTTGTTGATATTTTGAGAATGGAAATCTTTATGAGAAAGGATGATACTCCTGTCTACAATGTTGTTCATAACATTTATTTTATATTTAATTGGTGATATGAGAAAAAATTGAGAACTCTATCTGAGCTAGTAAAAAAATACCGTTTCCAGACTAGTTCAAACAACAAAATATACTCCATAAGCATCAGAAAACTTTTTTGCAAGAAATCTATTGACTTTGAATCATATGAACAATTAAAAAATCCGTTATTAAACCAATTTTTAAATATTATGTTTTAAACATTTTTGAAACAATAATTCATAATTTCTAATTGAAAACGTCTGAAATAATATATATACAGGGTGTCCCAGTACTCAAACAACATTTTTGTATTTTTGAATTCTAACAAAAAAATGGCGTCGAAAATAATTATAAAAAAATTTTGCTAAAGTTAATAATTACCGAGTAATTAACAATTAAAGATTATGCAATCAGAAGCACGCGTTCGAAGGTCGACAGTCCATGTGCCATCGATAAGAGTGTGTGCATAAACAAGTTCAGTTCGTATAATTTCGCCTCCGTTCGGTTTTCCAGTAGGTTGTGAGTCTCTGGTGTAACTTCATACGTCAACGAGATACAAAAATGGCAAAAAATATTTTCTCATGAATTCAGTATAATTCTCTTGAATTATGTAAAATTCTCTTGAATTCAGTAGCACTCTTTTAAGATCAGCAAAACTCTCTTCAATTCAGCACAATTCTCTAACGTTCGGCAGAATTCTCTTGAGATCAACAGCATTCTCTTGAATAATGTAGAATTCTCCTGAATTCAGTAGAATTTCCTGGAATTTATCATAATTCTCTGGAATTCTGTAAAAATATCTCGTAAATTCAGTAGAATTCTCTTGAATTATGTAGAATCCTCTTAAATTGTGTATAATTCTTTTAAATTCAGGAGAATTCTCTTGAAATATGTCAAATTCTCTTAAACTTTGTTAAATTCTCTTAAATGCAGTAGAATTCTCCTAGGTTTGGCAGAATTCCCTTGAATTAATCATAATTCTGTGGAATTCTGTATAAATATCTCATGAATACCGTAGAATTCTCTTTAATTATGCATTCTCTTAAAATCTGTATAAATCTCTTATGTTCGGCAGAATTCTCTTGAATTTAGTAGAATTCTCTTGAGTTCGGTACAATTATCTTAAATTCTGTAAAAGACTCTTGAATTCGGTAGAATTATCTTGAATTCTGTAGAATCCTCTTGAATTCTGTAAAATTCCCTTGAACACTTTTGAACTCATTACAAATGTTTTAAAACTTCTAAATTCATTAGAATAAGCTTTGACTTATTTTGAATTCATTAGTCTTTCCAATTTTTATTGTTGTGAACGTTACAAGAAATGTCAATGAAATTCCATTGAAAAAATGTGACGCGCAAAAGTCATAATTAAATGCTTGATGATTTCAGTGCAGTATGGAAATCAAGAGAGCTCTACTCAATTCAAGAGAATTCTACAGATTGCACGAGAAATCTGTCGATCTCAAGAGAATTCTACTAAATTCAAGAGAATTATGCTCAACTCACGAGAATTCTGCCAAACGTAAGAGAATTCTACTGAATTGAAGAAAATTCTACAGACTTGAAGAGAATTATACAGATTTGAAGAGAATGCATAAATAAAGAGAATTCTACGGTATTCACGAGATATTTATACAGAATTCCACAGAATTATGATTAATTCAAAGGGATTCTGCCTAACTCCAAAGAATTCTTTTGAATTGGAAAGAATTTTGCTGATTTCAAGAATATTCTGCTAAATTCGAAAGAAAACAGGATAATTTGACTAAAATTCAAGAGAATTCTGCCAAACCTAGGAGAATTTTACTGAATTTAAGAGAATTAAACAAAGTTTAAGAGAATTTTACATACTGCAAGGGAATTCTCCTGAATTTGAAAGAATTATACACAATTTAAGAGAATTCTACATAATTCAAGAGAATTCTACTGAATTTACGAGATATTTTTACAGAATCCCAGAGAATTATGATAAATTCAAGGAAATTCTACTGAATTCAGGAGAATTCTACATTATTCAAGAGAATGCTGTTGATCTCAAGAGAATTCTGCCGAACGTTAGAGCATTCTGCTGAATTGAAGAGAGTTCTGCTGAACTTGAAAGAGTTTTACTGAATTCAAGAGAATTTTACATAATTCAAGATAATTATACTGAATTCATGAGAATGATACAAAATTAAAGAGAATTCCACTGAATTCAAAAGAATTCTGCTAAAATCAAAAGAATTCTACAGAGTTAGAGAGAATTTCGCTGATATTAAGAAAATTCTGCTGAATTCAAGAGAATTCTTCAGAATTCAGGAGAATTCCACTGAGTTCTAGAAAATTCTACAAACTTCAAGGGAATTTACAGAATTTATGAGAATGTTGTCTAATTTGGTTGATTGTGAAAAATATTTTTTGCCATTTTTGTATCTCGTTGACGTGTGAAGTTACACCAGAGAGTCACAATCTACTGGAAAAGCGAACGGAGGAGAAATTATACGAACTGAACTTGTTTATGCACACACTCTTGTCGATGGCACATGGACTGTCGACCTTCTAACACGTGCTTCTGATTGGTTAATCTTTAATTATTAATTACTCGGTAATTATTAACTTTAGCAAAAATTTTTTATATAATTATTTTCGACGCCATTTTTTGGTTAGAATTCAAAAATACAGAAATGTTCTTTGAGTACTGGGACACCCTGTAGAACGATTTTGGGCAATTTAATTAGAAATAGGAGTTGAATAATATTGTCTAATTTCTAAGTCGAAGCGCTGAAAATTTAACTTTTTTTTTAATTCTAGAATCCCGAAATTGAATAATTTCAGATTAAAATTTCGAAAATAGGACAATGTCAAAACGTTAAAAATTGAATATTTTAAGATTCGAATTTTGGAAATTAGATCATTTAAAATTCAGAGCAATTGAAATTTGGCAATTTGAAATTTAAAACTAAATGGAATCTTTCAAAGTCAAAGCTTCTGAAATTCTAGAATTTTAAATTTTTATTACATAAAAAAATATAATTTAACATTAAACCTGATAAGACAAACTTTCTAAAATCAAAAAATTAATTGAATTATTAAAAAAAAACGTTAAAAATAAATATTAATTTTAAATGGGAAACACCAAAATGAAAAAATGTCTACTCTGAAAAATATTTTAATTACCAAAAATTGTGATATTAACACTTTTTTTATACTCAAACCCTTTAAAATTTGAATTATTTTAAGTAAATTAAAATCAATTAAAAAATGAATAACCTTTAAATTGCTAATTACACTTTTTTTTACTCTCCCTTTTACAGGTTTGAGGGCTCCGTTCTCTTTACATCTTTTATAATTTCACTTGACCACTATGTTTCATGCCTAACTTGACCTAACTTAACCATTAATCGCTTCCCTTTCTTATTATTTACTAGCTCTTAATTATCTTTTTCATAATCACATACCCTACACAATTTTCATTTCTTCACTCATCCAATATATACACTAATTCATGCCTTCTCCCATTCTGAAACGTACCATCCTGGACCACCTGCACTCCTTTTTCAGCTTCTCTAAATATTCTGGGACCCCTTCCATCTTTACCAATCTATACCATTTATTGTATATTGACTCCATAATCTTTTCCCACCTCTTCTCTTCCTGCTCCTTGTTAATTTCTCCTTCTACTTCCTGCCACTCCCACCCTCGTGAAACATTCTCCATTCCCTTCTAATTTGCCATCTCTCCTCCTCCCATCTTGAATGTCCCGTGTTTCCTCTCCCCCCTCTATTTAATATTTCCTGCAGGCATACTTGTGCAAATTTGCTACCCGTACCACTTTAGTTTCTCTTCAAAATTTCACACCCTTTTCCTCTGCCTTATCACCAATTTCTCTCTCCGTGTTTCTTCTCTCAACATATAACATCACAGACCATACCAGTGAATCAAACAGCCATACTCACATCTTCCAGTCCTCTTTGAATCTTCTTTTTCCAATCCCCCAGACTTGACCCATCACCTTACTCGCACTTTCCATCCTTTTTTTCACTTGCAAGATCATTTCCACCTCCCGCTTCGAACCAGAATCCTAAATAACAAAATTCCTCTACCATTTCCACCATTTCCCCATTTATCTTCTATCCATACTTTACTTCATTCTTTCTCTTCCTGAACCATACTATCTTTGTCATCGTCACATTAATTATCAGGTCTTTCTCTCTCACATACTCTTCGAATCCTTTTATTACCAAGTTCATTCCACTTTCATTCTCTGCCAGGAGCACCACATCGTCCGCGTATGCTAACGAGTATATTCTCTTATTTCCTAGAACTATACCCCCTTTACCTTCTTTTCCACTTTCTCTTCTAGGTCTGCTAACAATATGCTAAACAAGAACCGGCTTAGCGGGCACCCTTGCCTGATAATCCCTCCCTGCCCAGAACTCCTCTCCTTTCTATTCTCCGATCCACCTCTTTTATCCTCTCAAACAGCTCTTCGTCCACCACCCTTTCTTTCATTGCCTTGCACAAAACTTTCCTATTCAGCGAGTCACAAGCTGCCTTAAAATCTACGAAGAGTGGGACCCGTTTTCCTTTTTTCTGTCCCAGATTCCTGTTGACTAATAATTCAGAACGAAAATGTTATCCACTGTCCCCATCCCCTTCCTGAATCCTGTTTGACTGTGTGGAATTCTTCCTTTCTCTTCTACCTGTTCTACTAATCTCTTCCTAAGCACCTCCGCGTATATTTTATACGCTACTGGCATGAGAGTGATACCTCTATAATTTTCCACTTTTCTACCCCCTCCTTTCTTTAATGAAGGAACTACTAAACCTGATCTCCAGTCCTTCGGCCATCCTTCCCCTCTCCATACTCTATTACATACTTTCCAAATCTCTTCTCTAACCCTTCCTCATCCCCTTCCGATTTCCCATTACAAATTAACCATCCTGTTTCTCCCAGAATTTCCAACAGAGTCCTACCCTCCTGGTTCACCAGTTTGTGTTTCAATTTTCTCCTGAAAGTCTCACTCTCTTCATCCCATATTTCCCCTCCCTGTTCCCCCGTCCAAGCATTCAGATCACCTCCTATCAACACCAATTCGTCATCTTTTTTCGCCACCCATTTCCTAATCACACTCCAACCTTCTTCTTCTCCCCTTCTCATTTCTTCTTCCTATCTTTACCATTCTCGTCATTACTCCATCCGCTTCCTCAAATCCCGTTTCTATTCTATTTTCTCCCACCAATTCATTCCTGACTCCTGACACCCTACCCCCTTTCTTTCTTCCCTTCTCTTTCTTTGCCTCTTGCATCTGCCACATATATCCCTTGGGAAACTTCCTCTTCACTCTCCTCCAATCCTTCTCATCTACCCAGGTTTCACTCAACATCACTACATCCTATTTCTTCACCTCTTCCCAGAATGCTTCATCTTTATTCATTAGTCCTGATACGTTCCAAAACCCTACTCTCACATCTTTCTTCCTTCCTTTCTCCCTTCTTTCGTCATTACGTCCCCTCCCTACTTTTGTGGAAACTTTTTTTTTGTCGCTCCGTCTTCTTTCCTTTCACCCTCTACTATTCCATTACCTCCTCCCTTGTATTCCTAGTCTCCGCTTCTTCCCCTCATCGACATGGACCCTCCCTACACACTTCACTCAATTTTTCTTTCTCATCATCCCATATCCACACATTCATCCTGCCTTTCCCTATCCATGCCGTGTTCCCTTTCACTCTTTCACTCCATGCTCTCTGTTTCATCATCCACTTTCTTCTTCTTTCATTCCACGTCATATCCTCCTCTATTCGTTCTTCCCTCCCCTTTAAATCTTTCTTCTTTCTCAAGATATCAACTTTTTCTTATTCATTTCTCACTTTCACTATATACATACGCGATTTACCTTCATTCTTCCTTCCCACTCCATTTACCTCTTCCAAGTGCACTTTTGCCCCAATTTCAGCCATCAACTTTTCCACTTTTTCTCTTCTTGATTCACTATCCACTTTCATTCCTCTAATCACTATATTTCTACTCCGTTTCGTCTTCTCTTCTACTTCCATTTTCCTTTCCAACTCTCTCACTCTTGATTTCATTCTCATATTTTCTAGGATAACGCTCTCATTCATTTCTTTTATTCTCTCCCCTTCTCTTGCCGCTTCACCCCCTTTATTTATATCCTCAGACTTACATTCTAGCTTTCTCACTCTTTCTTCCAACTTTTCCATATCAGATTTTCTCTCTTTCTCACTCATCCTTTGCTTTTTCTCGATATCTTCCAACGGCTTCCAAACCTTATCTTTTTCTTGCCGCCACACCAGATCCCATTCTTCCCACATCTCTCTAACTTTCCTCATTTCCTCCCAAACCTCCTCCCCTCGCTTTTGCATGCCATTCAGACTTCGGTTCGTTTCCTCTCCAAACCCTTTAATGAGATTTTCCAGGCTCTCTAGATCGACTTTCCCTTATGCCTTATTCCTCTCCGGTGGAGACTCTTTTCAACTTTTTCCGCAACTTCTCATGTCCCTGCTCATTCCCCTCTTCTTCCCTTGACCTTTTACTGTCTTGCGTCTTATCCCCCTCATCGCTTTTATCCGTAAACCCTCCCCCCTGCCACCATTTATCAAAAAGTTGTCTCGATCCTAAACTACTAGATCTGGATCTATTAAGCAGTTCCCGATTTGACGGCCTACCTCGAGTCCTCCTGTCAGCTAGTCCACCTTCCTTCTCTCACCACCCCAAGTTCCCTGGCGTAGTATACTGAACCTCGCCATCATCGGTACTATCTCTGGCATCACCCTTACCCCTTCCTGTTTCGCCGACCTCCGTGAGATCACCAGCACCGGTGTTGTCTACCCGCTGCTGCCCTCTGCCGGACCCCACTGGGCTCCTCATTACATATATGCTAGTCTACCTTACCGATCTGCTGTCCCCTATCTTCCCTCTCACTTTTCCGTCCTCGACAACTAACCTCCAAATTAGCACTTTCAACCTAACTCCTAACCCTTTCAACCTTACAAAACAGCCCCCCACACTTCCACACAACCCCTTCACTACACTCATTTCCCTTACCATCTTTCGCCTCAATCACACCTCCACGCCCGTCGCCAAAACCAAAAAAGAAATTAAAACCTATGAAAGGGAAAAATACAAAATTTAGCGTTCAAAATAAAAAAAAATCAGTACTCTAAAATTGTAACCATTTAAAATTACCGAAATTATTCAATTAATGATGTATCAATTTCAGAAAGTTCAATATCTTATTTTATTTTAAACTCAATTTGTAATTTTTTAATTTCAAATCTTCCTTTAGAATTATTATACACTCTTGAAATTTTTCAATCAAATATTTTTCAATTTGAAATGATTTATTTGTTTAAATCTTTAACTAAAAATCGGACAATTTCAAGATATTACATCAAAAATAAAAAAAATAATACAAAACAACATTGCTGTAATATGATTCCAATTTTTGAAATCGTACAATTTTAAGCTTTTCAATTCAAAATTGCTTTATATTTACATATAACATTATTAAATTCAAAACTGACTATCAAGGCTTTTAATATGAAAATTTGAAATATGTAATTGCGAAATTGTCCTGGCATTTTGAATATTTGAATTTGAAACTAAAGTATTGTGAAATTTAAAATTCCAAATCTACAAAAATTAATCTAAAAATTAAAAACTTTAGTTTCAAGGCCTTAAAGATTAAACTGTTTCAGAATTGCGCATTCAAAACCATAATTTTAAATTAAAATTATAGAAACTTGAAAGACGATAAATATATTATTGATAAGTATCATATAAATAATGTAGTATCAAGTGAAATTCAAAAAGACTGGATAGATTTTTTTACTAAAAAATGTGATTTCTGTAAGTCATTTTTATTCAAAACTTACAAAACGCGCGCATTATGAAATACGGGAAACCTCCCGGTGTAATATTTTTCTCCTGGCTTTCTCCCGGTTCTCGTGGGTGTTTGGCCAACCTGAGACACCTCTCTCTCTCTCTCTCTCGCTCCCCCTCCCTATCTCTCTCTCTCTCTCTCTCTATACCTGCCCATACTGTAGTATGAAGTTGGTATTTCTTTTCACGAGGGCCGGATGGGGTTTCGCGGTGGCAGGACATGCGATAAGTCTCTGGTTTTTCGAAAAAAAAAGATATATGCTAAAAAGCGAGAGTGGAAAATTGTTTAAATGAC
This sequence comes from Andricus curvator, assembly GCA_932195095.1. Lineage (NCBI taxonomy): Eukaryota > Metazoa > Arthropoda > Insecta > Hymenoptera > Cynipidae > Andricus > Andricus curvator. The sequence goes on along the minus strand of CAKNYM010046465.1, from coordinate 26,536 downwards.
TTAAAGTGGGGAGGAAGCCAACTGACTGTGGATGATAGTTGGTGTTCGATGGGTCGATCGTACTGTCAAAATGCACTGTCGGAAAAAGCCGCGTCTGCATGCTGCTGCCACCTGTCTAGGCGGGAACTTTAAATTTGAATAAAAAATATACAACAAGTCTATAATTTTATATGATACAATAATGAGTTATACAATTATTGTAGTTTACGTCAAGACAAGATTTGTAAATAATTCAATAAATAATTTTAAGGAAAATTTAACAATTATTGTCAACTCTTGAAGTATCAAAATAAATAGTTTTAGTTTAATAAGAGCGAGTTCACAGCGGCATCCTTTTATCACCTATACCGAGGGGTACATAACTTCAAAATTTGGTGTACACAGATTGCATGATTGCACTGTGAAATGGTAATGTCATTGAAGTGATTGCAAGGTGATAACAGGGTGACTTCAATTAACTTTGTACACCGATTGCAGGAGTTGTGTACCCCTAGACTTATACAGTTTTCGTCTTCCGAGACTACGTTTATTATTCCAAAAACAATTAATTATTTATTTGCATGACAATGATATTCACGGTGACCCTCAACCAACTTCAACCTAAACTTCTTACTGAACGCAAATTCTTTGCAGGATTTAATTCTTTGATGTTGCCTCAATATTTTAAGTGATAAATAAAAAAAATCGATCGAGCCCTTTTTTGAAAACTCAAATTTTTATTTTTCGAGATGTTTTTTTTATGAAAAAAAATTTTATTTTATATACGCCTTTATACATAAAATATGTAGTAAAAAAGTTCCTATAAACTTTTATGTCAAACAAAAACTAGGTCTTCTATAGAGATTTTTGCAGCCCTATTTGCGATACAAAAAACTCTATAGAAGACCCAGTTTGCGTTTGACACAAAAGTTTATCAGAACTTTTTTACTAATAATAAATATTTTACGTATAAAACCGTACACTGTAAAAAAAATTTCTGGTAATTTTACCACTTTCAGAGTAGGTCCGATTATTACCTACTCCCAAAGTAACGTTTTCACTGACATTAACGAATATCCACTTTTAATATGGAATTCAACTTTTAGGTTATGTAAGTTTCCGGACAGATTCAGTAAAATTACAATGCATTATGAATTTGTAGGTGATGGTATTCTAACCAAGAATATTCGTGTTTTTATTCAACATGGTAAGTTTAGCATCTACATGAGAAATTTGAATAATGGTAATTTGGCTAGAAATTGTAAATTTCCTATTCAAATAAGGAATACAGCAGAAAGCAATTTTTTAAATAAAAAAATTCTTGTTTAATGATACAGTATGTTTTTTTAGTTTCCGTATACTACGTAATTATTACAAAATAAATTAACATATATATGAATATAAACAAATAAATTTATTTTTTTCAATACATCTTTTAACTATGCATAAGCAGCACATATCACGTACAAACGACAAACGATGTGTACAAAATGTCACAGTCAAAACATAATAATTTGTCGAAGTCACTTGAAGTCGACTCTGAGTCTCTGAGTTGCTCCGAGTTCTTTTTTTTATATGTAAATATATTCAAAACATGATATATGGAATTAAAAACAGATGAATGTTTTACTCAAAGTTATAATAAATTGTAGTTTAAAAAGTTGTAAAAATATATTTCATATTAAAAGAAAGGGAAAAATTCCCCTCTTCAAAAGATTATTATTTATTGAACTTAATATATCCTTTTATTGTATATTTATACTATACTTTTTATCAATTTTGTAAATAAAATTTTCCATAATTTATACTGTTCTGAAACACTCTTTTACAAATAATTTTAATTTTACCATTTTTTTCATTATTCTCCGCAACTTTGAAACTTTACAATTACTTGTACTTATACTACGTTAAGAGCTGTGCTCTTCAATTATCAATTATCAATTATCAAATTTCAAGACGCGAGATTACATTGGAAAAAGGAATTTTTAACAGTTTCTGTACTTTTACCAGCGTCAAAAAAATCAACACTCTGAAAGTAGGTCCATTTATTACCTACTCTGAAAGTCACAGATTCACAAGCAGAAACTGTACTTCTACAACGTCTTGCTATAGTGTCAGTCTAAAAGTGGTAAAGTTACAAGATTGGTTGGAACTTCTAAGTGGTACAATTTTTTTATTTTTTACAGTGTACATATGTGACGTGCGCCGAAGAAAAGGGGCTTACTCTGAAAAATGAGATTTTTCAGGGCGAGCGATGGAAGTCGACCCGATAGACGCGACTTTCAGGAGAGAGGGAAGACTCACGAAATCTTCCCTCTCCACTTACCACTACATTCTCCGCCTATAGCGGCGCCGCTCACGGACGGGGTATACATGAGACGCGGAGGTGTAGTGGTGAGTGGTGGGAGGTGTTTCACGGGATCTGGAGCGAAAGCCCGATTTCTCGGGTTCCTATCAACTCAATTATTAGCAATAATAATGCTCGGAATTTTTTTTTGATGGTTTCATTAAAAATAGCAACTCAAAAACTATCGAAAGTTGTAAAAACCTCGATTTCGATTTTTTTAGTGTAAGCCCCCTTTCTTCGGCACACGTCACATATAATTGAAAAATGTTATCACAAAACAAACATCTCGAAAAATCAACATTTTAATTTTCAAATAAGGGGCTTGACCGATTTGTTCCCTTCTTGGCTCAAAATATCTAGGAAATATCAGATAACTAAATGTTGCAGAGAGTTTTTGCGGAGTAAGAATTTTCAATAACCTTAGGGACAAAAAACCTCTGTTTGCACTACAAAAACCTCTATACTATAAGACCCAGTTTTCGTTTAACACAAAAGTTTATAGCAACTTTTTTACTACATATTTTATGTAGTACAGCATACACATAATTAAAATTTTGCATCACAAAAAAAATCTTAAAAAATCAAAACTTGAATTTTCAAAAAAAGGCCTCGATCGATTTTTTTTATTTTTCACTTAAAATATTCAGGCAACATCAGAGAATTATATCATTCAAAGAAAGGGCGTTGAGAAAGAAGTTTAAGTTGAAGTTGGTTGAGGCTCACCGTGTATTATTGTATTCACCAATCATTCGGACTTGTCAATAAACAAAACAAGATAGAAAATCGCAAATTGCATTTTTTATTTAAATTTAAAATTCCCGCCAAGACAGGTGGCAGCAGCATGCGGATGCGGTTTTTACCGACAGTGCATTTTGGCAGCACGATCAAGCAATCGAGCGCCCAGTTGTCATTCCACAGTCAGTCGCCTTTCTCCCTACTTCACATCATTGCAAAACTTTTCCACTCTCTTTTTTTAGCAGATTTTTTTCTTGAAAAACCAGACTTACTGGATGTCCTGCTAACAGCGAAACCCCTTCTGGGCCAGAAAAAAATTGTCAGTGCCTTTTTAAAACCTTAATCTGTATTTATCGAATCTGAGTGTTCCACAGATTTTGTCATATACCGTTCCAACAACCTTAATGTGACATAGCGTTATAAGGTTTAAAAATTACGAGCGGATCGTCGTACAGTGTTTGGAGCTCCTCTTTGGTACCTTCCCCTAACGTTAGGAGCCGAGAGAGTCCGGTCACCGTTCATGCGCCAAGCTGAAAAGAGCCGGTTGGCGCGCAATTTAAATGCCTTCATTTAAAGTTTAATACCATTCGCATAGTTCATACATTAATTTAGAAAGAAAAGTATTTTTTCAAAATGTTTGTAATTATTGATTCATGCTAATTATATTTATTCTTTACAATTTAAATAGTGCATATAGGCGCATTTCAATTGATTAAAATGCTTATGAATGAATTTCATTGTATTTTTATAACTAATTTAAGAACTGAAGAAACAATCAGAGTGTAATGCAATTAAGAACTCATGTATTTTTTTATTTTCATATTTTTACAGTTTGAAAATGTAGAATAGAATAGAATTTTATTTCTCCATGTACATCCTCATTAGACATTGGAAATGATAGCGTGGTTTTATATTTTTTTGAACGTGTAACTGTCAGTTGTGACTTGATTTTCGTAACGTCTTAAATATATGATATATATCAGCGTTTCCCAAAGTATTACCGCGGGTAGAGTACCCTACCGCTGGTAGGTGGATGCCACGCCGGGCCCGATAGCTCGGCAGGCTCCGAGGCAGGCTGCCCGCTGCGAGCAGGCGGTTACTTTCGTATACCTACCACGAATGACCTTTTCATTGTTATGTGATTACAATAACTGAAATTATAAAGACATTGTTCAATTAAATTTTAATAAGCTGAATGAATTTCGTGATGTAATTTTAGAAAAATGAAAAAAAGTGCTTGAAAAGCGGTTAATATCTGCACTAATAGAGAAAACATTTACAAATCTTGTGAATATATACATGGGGCCTCTCAGTGTAACAAAAGTGCGATAACTCTTAAAGTTATTATCTGATTTTCTTTTATCTTTTTTTTTACGTTTTTGTCATAATCTAACAAATCTAACGCAGCCTATTAAAGTTCAATTGATTGATATTTTACCAAATTTTCATTTTTCTCAATGGGCTCTAATTCTATAACAATGGGAAGGTTGCGCGAAGTAAGCAACCGCGCCCGAACGACAGGCGTCCAGTGTCTCTCTTTAGTTCCAGTATTGTGAACAAATTTGAGGGTGGCGACCCTGCCGCCCCCCAGAAAGTGCGAAAAAAGTTTGGGAAACGCTGTTATATATTGTCCTATTACTATAACTTGAAATATTGAACAAAATAGAAAAAGGGCAACCTCCTCTTGCTTATTGCATTAAGTTCTGACGAGAAAAGTATATACAAAACCCTCACTTTATTTATATGGAGGTTTGAAACTATTGTGATAATTTAATTATGATTTCAATTATTTTTTAATTATCACAATAGTTTCAAACCCTCACAGATATAAAGTAAGGTTTACCTACATACTTTTCTCGGCAGAACTTATAGCAATAAACGGGCGGTTGCTATTTTATAAATCTCGTGAATATTTCAAGTTATAGTCATAGGACAATGACATATATTTACGATGATACGAAAATCGAGTCACAACTGACTTGTAAATTATTTCATATTAAAATTATGACGTATTCAAAAAGGGAATATCGTAAAAATCATACAAAAAAAGTTACAAAAACATGGGGCGAGTTTCAAAAAGAAAAGTCGTCAGTCCACAGGAATCACGAACGATACTTTTCAGAACAAAATCATAAATGGCGTGATTTCATTGTCTCCATGGAAAAATGCAAAATCACGTTTTGAGTTGGTGAAGGTACGCATGAGCTCTACTGCATTTTTGTTCTAACGAGCGTGAATGAGACAACAAAGTATAATGTGCGAGGCGATAGGAACACGCTATACTCTTCGTTAGAAACATCGACCCACCAATCCGCTATGAATTCTCTTTCTATCTTTGTCAACCACGGTCTCTCTCTAGCGTTACGAAAATACACGGAGCACGCTCAAA
>CAKNYM010046465.1:0-21076 GCA_932195095.1 Andricus curvator | reverse complement strand
CTATTTTGTAACTCATCCAACGCACCGCCAGACACCGCTCAAAACGCGTACTTTTGCGTTTGCCTATGGAGGCATGAAAACACGCCATTTTTATGATTGCGTTCTGAAAATTATTTATTTATATCCTATACTGCTTTAAAATCGTAGCAATATAATTCAGGGTGGCCATTTTAAACGACGGAAAAAATTATCGGTTTCTTCCCGGTTCACATACATTTTTCACGGTCATTGAAATTTAAAGATTCGAACTCTCGAAGCTAACAACTTTTTTCATTTGAAGTTACAAAAGCTGAACTGCAAATTTAAATACTCAAATTGGAACTCTTTTGAATTATACACTTTTAAAATTAAAGCTTAACATTTTTTTGAATCAAACGCTCAATTACTTACACGTATAAAATGGAAGCTTTTAACACACTCCAAAATTTTAAATTAATTGCCATTATTCAGCAAAATTGAAAGTTTTTAACTTCTATAAATTGAACAGTTGAAAGATTAAAAAACGTATAAACCTACGCTATCATTTTCAATGCTTTCAATGGATACATAAATCAAAAAATTTGTAAAGCTCAAAATTATATCATTTTAAGCGATTACTAAATAATCAAGGTTTGTTATTAAATTACGTGTCATTGAAGGTTTCCACGTCAAAAAGCCACCTGTTGTGCGAATAAATTTTTAAACTTGAAATTTTCCAAAGAAGAAGCAAGTGAGGAAGCAATCGAAAATGAAATTATAAGCGACGATTAATAGAAACAGACTGTTAACCAACTTTAGTTGAGCAAAATATTGTAGAAATTTAAACACTAATGTTTTTATGGATTTAATTATCCAGAATAAGGCTCCTGTAAGGGAGATATCAAGTGGCGATATTAAGCAATTTCAGAATAAATGATTGTAAAAAGTGTCAAAGTAAAAGTATTATACACAGAATGTACAAAGGTAGTATATGTAAAAGTCTAATGAGGATGTACATGGAGAAATCAAATTCTATTCTACATTTTCAAACTGTAAAATATGAAAATAAAATAATATATTAGTTCTGAATTACATAGCCCTCTGATTGTTTCTTCTGTTCATAAATTAGTTCTAAAAATACAATAAAATGTATTCATAAGCATTTTAATCAATCGAAATGCGCTAACATGCGCTATTTAAATTTTAAAGAATAAATATAATTACCATGAATCAATAATTCGAAACATGTTGAAAAAAACACTTTTCTTTCTAAATTAATGTATGAACTATACGAATGATATCAAACTTTTTATATAGGCATTTAAATTGCGTGCCAACCGGTTCTTCTCAGCTTCGTGCATGATCGGTAACGACCGGACTCTTTCGGCTCCTAACGTTGGAGGAAGGTACCAAAGAGGAGCTCCAAACACTGTACGATGATCCGCTCGTTAAAAATTGGCAGTCTAAACGTCCGGACACATCGTACGTTTATGACATGGGAATGGCTGAAAATGGGAAAGGGGCTTTGCTTGTGTCCGGACGTACAGGCATCTTAAAAATTCCTTCGATATGTACCTGCCACAACTTCTATGGATTGGAAATACTCATCAGGGTGAATGTAGCCAGTTTCTGGTATCAGATTTAATAGAACTCGTAGACCAGCAAGTATCCAATAAGTTGTTAGTTTATGGTCATATAATTCAATATCTTTAGGATGCTCGGAAATAATTTTACTTTTTTGCATTTTATATTCAATGTTTGTCTTTATCAAAGATTATGTTAGGTCCCAACTCCATTTCATAGTACCGGTTATCTTATACATACAGTGTTGCCAGATCCCTGCTTAAGCGAGTCGCAGGTTGGGTGCGCCCGAGTCGCACGAAAATCGCGCACGCTTGAATACATGATCCAATAAATACATGGTCTAGCCGTAGAGGGAAGATAGGTATACAGGCGACAATGCAGCGGGCAGCTTGAAGCACGCTAAGGGGAGCGAGACGGCAGGGGAAGGCTCAGTTAGGTTTAGTTTGGGAACCAGCAACGCGTGGGGTAGTGCCACGAACCAGTGCTTTATGCTTAACGTGTGTGAGTGGGGTACGTGAAGAGAGCGTGCCGTGTACATGAGTCGAATTGCAAAAAATTTAGAACCCTTATACCTGGACTGGTCTTTCCGAACTATATTCTGGCTTACTCACTTTCTTTCAATATTTTCGTGAATGGAAATAGCCACCGATGCGTTTTTCATTTGAAACTTTGTATTTTAATATTTTAAGTTAAAATTGAAAAACAAAAAAGTTGTTTTTTTAATGACCTCATTAGAAATTTTTTTATTAGCTTAGACGAATAATTCTTTTCTTAGAATGATTAATTACAATAGTCATTATTATTACAATATGTGAGCATTTATTGAATATTATTTGCTTTTAAATTGTAACCATAATAAACACATGAACTTATTAATCAATACACTCATAAAAATGTACAAATAATGTCCTTCGCATACAATAATTATTTTCTTAGAATTATAATAAAATTTATGGACATTTTTTACATTATTTGATTTTGTACTTATACATTCTCTACTCTCATACTTATCTTTCTGCACTCGTGAAAAAAATCTGAATAATGTAGGTACAACTTCAAAAAGAAACTTAAAAATAAGAAAACATTTTATCGTTATCGTAGGTACAGTTGAGCTCTCGGATCCAATAACTCAACCGACTCTCGTACTATTTTACAAAGTACATATTTCAGTCAATTTTGAATGAATTTATCTAAAATATTCCAGACATTTTCTTTGAACTATATAGAACAACTTTCTCGCTGGAAGTTGTTTTAAATCTGAAGTGGCCTCGATACTTTTTGTCTCCGAAAGTTGAAAAATGTGGTTACAGATCGGCCTTAATTTTCAATTGGATATTATTAAACAAAAGGTCATTTTAAACTTTTTATTATTTTGTAGGCATTCGCTGACTATACTTTGTATGTGTACTTACTTTCAAACAGTTTCAATAAAATTTGTACGAGTTGTGATGATTTATGTTTTAATTACTTATTGAATATTAGGAAAAAAAATTTCTTTTCAGTTTTTAATTTTTATTCTTAAAACTAATTTTAAGACATAAGAATTCTAAATATGTCTTGTTAAAATATAGAAGCCTACATCTAGAAAATTAATTTTGTGAATTTGAAAATTCCCATTCCTTGAGACCCGGGGCAACGATTTTAGCGTTTTCGAGCGTCCGGCGAGTTTAAATTCGAGAGCTCAAGTGCAGAAATTGATTCATTGAAACACTTAAAAAAAATCAAAATTGCGATTCTAACTCAACATTTAAAAATATTAAAAGTATAACAATAACAAAATCCTATAATATTAAATAACGAACTAATAAACCAGAAATACATTTCTTCTCTTACTTCTCCAGTAAAATATGATATACAATATATTGAGGGTTTCAACTTTTAATATTATTTGTATAATTTGGACGTATTTATTCGACAAAATTGATATTTATTAATCTACACGTAGAAAGAAGAATATTCTCCAGCAGTATGGGCTCTTGCAATTCTAACATTGTTAATGCAAGGGGGAAAATCAGACAGAGTATTATGCCCCATTACGGGAATTTTCCGACAAATAATTTTTTTGACGTAATTAATTTCTTCACGTAACTTATACACGGATCCTGAGTACAAAAATGTATATTTTTACCAAAACGACAAACAATCATATTTCCTATACTTTTACCAATACGGTAACAAATGTTTCAATTGTTATGTAAAAAATGGTTGCTTTGTCCAAATTTTTCATTTAAAAAAAGTTCAGTACTGAAAATGGAGAGAATATTCTTATTTCTTAAGACTACAAGACCTAACGATCTGCTTTATAAATATTTGATTGTTTCCATATAATTTATACGTGAAAAGTATTGAAAATAACGCACATTCCATTTTCGTACCTGCAAAGTTCTGAAATTGTTACAGAGATTTATATGTAAGGAAAATTCATTAACAACCCTACCGTTTATTTTGTATTCCAAAATTTACTGTTGCAGAGTGGCAAGGAAGGTTTGAAGCATCCTACATATATAGAAAGGCAAATTGCAGTGGATCAACATTATCACTAAAAACAGTAACTTTCCGTCTAAAAAACTCTCATCATATTAGTCCAGGCATCTTGTAATTTTTCACCGCGTTCGTTTTCTATAGCGTTTCACTGAGAATTTCAATGGGATGAGAATTTCAACTTTTCCAAACATGACTACGACGCTTCCCGAAAATATTTTTGAACAATTTTCCAAAAACAGTGTTTTCGTAGACTGCTTTCGTAAACTTTAGAAAATTCTGAAAAAGTTAAAAAAAAAGAAGAAAATTCTTTCAAGAATAGCGGCGCAGAGTTGTATGTCTTCAAAGAACCCCGATTTTTTTCAAAAAGGAGGCTAAAAAACCCAATTCTGAAGTTAATATTTGTACTTTAGAACCTGTCAATTTTACGAAAAAATATTCTCCATTCTAATTAAAGTATACGCAATTTCGAGTAATTCTAAAAAGAACAATGACCGAACCTCAAAGTGTCATAAGTTATGGCCTCCCAAACTTGACCACTTTTGACGTATTCTTCAGAGCAAATTACTCGTGTTTAGTTTTTTTTAAATAATTCTTTTGTGGGTAAATCTATGTTAATGATGACAGAGAAAAAAATTTCATGTAGAAAATTATGTGTAAATGTAAAAAAAAAAACATCGTCCATCCTTAATAGGTAAAGAGTTAGGACTCTTAAAAAAAAACACACACATTTTTTGCTATTTTTAACCAGAAAAAGTTTTTTAAATAGCTCGTTCGGCAAATATCCTACGGAAAACGACAACGGCATTAATAACATAAGTAACAAACCGTTCCAGATAAAAATAAATTTTTTCGTACAAGATGCCTGGACTATATTCAAACTTTTACATATGACGGAATTTTTTTAAACGTTGTTTATTTTCGGCATCTTCTGCATTTTCCTGCTGTCTTTTGCCTCTTTTTTCTCTTTTAGGAGCGTCAATAAACGCAGGTAAAAACGTTCAAATAGATCCTGATAGTCCAGCGGTTGAAAATTAAAGTTCTACATATTTTTGTTATTTCTTTCCCCAGGAAGCATTTATATCTCATATAGTTATGAAATTTCAACATTATTTATAAATAAATTTTTTTTGCATATATTAATAAATACTATATTCGTACAAATTTCTACAAACAACAAGTTTTGTGTTATGACTGAGTACAAGTTTTTTAAAAATAAAAGTGATTGCAATGGCATACTGGAAAGATCATAAACTAATATTATCATGGAAAAAATGTTAAAAAATATGATTACCATCAACTTAAAAGAATAATTCAATGAAAAACATAATATCTACATTTTCCATGAAAATAAGGGATCTATTCGCCATAAATATGCAAAGACATATTTTTGTAGCAAATGAAATAAGGCGAAAATTAATAATAATCAATTATAAATTAAAATATTTATAAGGGGTATATAAAAGAAAAAAGAATTCCGAATCTCAATTTGCATACTCGATTTTTCTGTTCCCTTTGGGTTATAAATGAACCACGTGAAAAGAGACATGAATCAGATAATATTTAGAGGTCGCTTATAGTAAATTTGTCTGGTTTACACACAAATTCATCTTTTTTAAAATAGCTGATCATACTGGCAAATGATGAAGAATGTAAAAGATGCGGCTTATTGAAAAGAGTATTTTTGGATCATCAGTCTCTTCATAAATTATGCATACTTAAAGACCTCTCCATAAGTGGGATAGATAATTCACACTACGTTACAACAATTTCCTTCGCATATCTCCCTAAGAATGCATAATTATAAAAATAATTACGATAAAAAATCATTTTAATGAGTCGCGTCTTTTATATTCTGTATATAATTTTGCGTAATGACCTGCCTTTTTCGAGAAAAATCAATTTTTCTGTAAAAACAAACCAATTTATTTCTCCTTCCACGCGGTTCATTTTTAACCCACAAGAAACAAAAAAATCGAAAATGCACGTTGAAATTCGGACTTGCTTTTGTTTAAGCACACCTAATATTCATATGCTGTTAAGTTATAAATAAACAAACGCTTTTTGCTACGTCCATAAAAGTATTATGCTCCCAGTGGATAAAAAAATTAAGGATGTCCTAGAGAAGTCTTCGGGACATCCTTAAGACGTCTTTTGGAACATGTCTTTTGGACATCTTGGGGATGCTCTTAAGACGTCTAATGTCAGTACAAAAGATGTCCCGAGAACGTCCTATGTCTTTAAGACGTCTTTAGGACATCTTTACGACATTGGACGTATTAGAGACTTTGATTGGACTGGCATTGGACGTCCTAGGGATGTCCCAAGGACGTTCTAGGGATGATCATGGTTTTGTGCCCTCTGGGCTATTAGTGATATATTATCAAAAAATCTTCAGAATGAATACTCATAGTTATTATTAGAAACTGTTCAAAATATTATCAAACATTCTCTGTAAAATCCAGAGGTCTTTTTTTCCGTATCATAATTTTCATGTCCTTTTTTCAAATATGATAACTTCATGCTATTATTTTTTTCAATGTAGAAAAACGACTCTGGAATCCCACAAGCGGTTTCATTTTAGTATGACTCAAGACCGGTTTTTTAGTCGTATTTCAATGCCTGGAAATAGCTCTGAAATAATAGTATTTTTACAGTGTTAACAAGAATGTTGATTTTCAGTGAATTTCAGACCTACTAAAAAAATCTTGTAACTGACTAAATTTTCATGTGAAAAATTCAAAAACTTGGCAGAGTACAATTTAATTTGCACAATTCATTGAATTTGCGAAATAGAAGATGGTGAAGTAAGTCCAAAGTAAAATTGGATTGAAAAATAGCACTGTAAAAGTATAAGAAACTTATTTTTGTGAAAGTATATTTAACAAATTACAATTTGACAGCTCATAGTCACCAAGAAACTTTATCTACGTTTCTGTAATGGAGAAAGACTTGCAATTCCAATAATTTTTTAGAACCAAGAAGTTTTAGTTTGCTTCTTTTAATTAATATACGTCCTGCTTTCTAAATTGTATATCTACATGTTTCAATCCTCTATTTTTCCAATCTAAAAAATCAAATGATCTAGAAAAGAGGCGGATTACTCTACTGACTCAGAATTAAATAAGTATAAAATGCTACCATAGGGAAATTCTGAATGATTATTTTCATTTATTTCTTCTAGCTGAGATAATTAATACACTATTCTATACATTTGAAAATTCATTTTTAATGAAATTCATATTTGGCAAATATTCAAAATCGACGAGATTTAGCAGCAGTTCTTGGTTACGGTGAAAACGTGGCAAGTAATAATTTCTTTCACTTCTCACGCTTATCCTGTCTTCTGACTCACATACACCACACACATTCTTGGCTCATGCCACTCACACACATTAAGCATACTTTCTATCGGTGAAGCACTGGTTCCGTCACTCCTTCCCTCCTATCCGTTTACTGGTTCGTGATACTAGCGCCTCGCATCGCTGGTTCCCGAACTAAGCCTACACCTGACGTCTCATTCCCCGCGCCCATCTTCTAAGCTTGTGGGCATTGTCGCCTCTATACCTATCTTCCCTCTACGGCCTCTATACCTATCTTCCCTCTACGGTCTAGCCACGCGCAAATAAAAAAAACTGAGCCAATCAGAAGCAACCGCGTAGTTTCGCCATCTTGGATAAATAAGGCGGTAAATGTAAGTGATTTTAAAATTAAAATTTTAGAAATAAATTTTGTTGTAATTTTGCTGTATAGAAATATGTCAATACTAATAAAATGTATTGTAATGTTGAATATGAGTAAAGGATAATACGGATCAACTACAATTTCAGGTTACGTGTTTCATAACCTCTTCCTGCTGACAGAAACTGGCATATGTGTATAGAATAAAATAAAACTGAAATCAACTGGGAAAGTACTGAAGGAATAAAATTATATAATGTAGTAAACGCGACATATAGACTAATAACACAGATACCCAAAAAATGGGTTGCGATTTTTGCAATGTAACATAACCTCAAATATACCAAAAAACCGCATTTTTCGCACTTTTAGGTTAGGATATCTCAAAAACCTGACGTGCTGGGAAAATTTTGACCCCGGATACGGATTTTACGCAGAAAATTACATCGGAAATGACCTTCAGTTGGCCAACAACAATCACAAACCATTTTTTGCGTATCTGTGTAATTATGTTTTATTTGTTTCAAAATATTGCTTCCACAGTTTTGGAGGAAAATTTGATCGAAAGATATATCTAATATTTATTTATAATTATGGATTCTCTTGTTTACTCTTCCTATTACAATTTTGTGTAACGTTCGCATTTTAAATAATATATGAAGGGTGGAAAGACAGAAGGTGGCAAGTGTCAATTTTTTGAAAATGGGGTTTATTGTTAGAAAATTCTCAAAAATTGAAATACACATCGTGTTAAATGTATTTGCTCGAAATCTTATTTTTGATGGTAGCAATACCTTAAAGTTTAATTTTCATATCCATTAAAATTAAAGACTTTCGTGATCAAGCTATTTTTTATGATATTTACAAAAGGCATGTATTTCAATATCTCCATGGTTCACCAGCAGAAAACGTTAATTTTATTATTTATCACTACCTGAATGCGAAAAATCGTCTGTCGCACTGTGACACCGTCTCATTGAAAAATTTTTTTTGGGAAGTGAATAACTTTTTTCGATAAAACTTTCTCCGTATTCATCAAGTGAACATCTCGGGGGACGTCTAGCCATTTAAAAATGAAATGAAAATTACACTTTTTCTCACGATTTTAAGACGATTTTACGAAACCAAAAAATTCTAACCTCAAAAGCAAAACTAAGTTTTCTCCGAACTGAATGATTTTTTATTAAACTTTTTCCCTCTGTATTCACTAACTCAAGCAGTACGTCAACTCGAAGGCAGAATTTCATGTTTCTTTATTTGCGATTTAAATTTGACACAATGTTTTTGTGCTCGATCTCCTGCACAATTTCCATTTTATCAGTTACTCCCTGTTGCCTTTCCTTTTAATATAAATATATAAACCCTATAATATTGCATACATACATATTTATATGTAAACGCAAAAGAATGTCGAGATTTTACAATATGAGAAGAATGTAAGAATGATAAGTCTTACTATAAATATACTATACAAATGAAGCTAATGATGATTTACTTTTCACATTGCATTATATGGTGATTCGTGGACAAAGTTTTCTTTTCGAAATGTCGAAGATGAAGTAAATCTTGATTCCTTGTTGTAAATTATCTTAATGAACAAAATGTATCCCGCACACATATTTTTCATTCCAAAAATGACAAAAGTTTTTGTATAATAATCGCAGGCAAAATATTAACATCAAAACAAAAAATTAGGTACTTTACATATTGGTGCTTTCCTAAAACGAAGTTTTTTTTCTTTTCTGAGCTTTAAACACATTTACAAATTTTCCCATATAAAGGTCATAGAGTTTTCAAACTTTATCTCGATTTGTACCAGCAAGAGAAAGTTGGAATAATAAATATTTTTAATTTTCTTTGGTATTGTGTCAACGATTTCAAATTGTCCGTCAGTACGAGTAAGTGTGATATATGTAAAAAGAAAATATAAAAATCCAAATTTTACCAGATTGTACTTTCATAACTGTTAATGAAACATATACTGATTATTGTGATGTATGCTTCCTTTCCATTATTTGTCATTATTAACAATATCAACAAAAAAATGTACAAAACAAAATTTGAATTTGCCCTGCAAAAAAAAATTCATTTAAAATCAATTGACAATTTTGGTGAAATGCAATTCAACTCAAAGATGGTGAATTGCATTTAATATCCAATTGTTAAATCGCAATTGAAAAATTTATCAGTGAATGGGGTGGTTGCATATTTTCAAATAATTTTTTTTCCTAGTAAAATTAAAAGAACACCAAAAAAATAATGTAACTACGGAAGGAAAGTTTTTAAAATCAAGTTTAAATATTTTTTTAATGTTTAAAAAGTATATTTTTTGAATTTTTGCGGAAAGTACTTTGCAGGAAGTACTTCATTCTGATTAGCGCGGTTGTCCGAATTGAGGTTATCTTTGGAAACATTTCATTCTGACGCACTTGAATGATATAATTCATTACTATCTTTTTTAAGGTTTTATATTTTAAGAAAAATTGTATTGCTTTTCGACAATTCTAAGTAAATAAATATCTCTGTTAGAAATTGTAAATTGAATTTTCGCCAGCTGTCTGCTAGATACTTCGTTAGTCAATAGATCATTATTCTGATTGGTTACGCGCTTTTTGGGAAGTGACGTTTC
This sequence comes from Andricus curvator, assembly GCA_932195095.1. Classification (NCBI taxonomy): domain Eukaryota; kingdom Metazoa; phylum Arthropoda; class Insecta; order Hymenoptera; family Cynipidae; genus Andricus; species Andricus curvator. Next base: position 10,743 of record CAKNYM010046465.1, on the reverse strand, counting down.
AAGACAGAGCTTTTGAATAGGGATTTCAATACTTTTCTTAAACATTTTTTTTCTCCACAATGAAGTTTTCAAAATTTTTTTTAAATGCACCAAAATGTTCAGAATGTTATGCAGTATTTAAAAAATATATTACCTAAAATTCATGCAACGACCCCATTGAATTGAATTTCTGCAACTTCAGTGAATTGTAGATATACAATAGAACCAGTGTGCGGTCTATTGCACTGAATTGTTTCACAAGACAATGAACCGCGTTTTGGATTTAATTAACGACTCTCAATTCAAAAAGAATTTTGTAAATGGTTTTATATTATCCAATAGAGTTTAATGTAAAAATGGAGATTGGTTATATGCGATGCATCTAATTGTATTGAATCGCACATAAATTTATAGACCGGAACTGTTTTTAATTGGAGTTTTGCAATAAAATTTTAATTTATTGAATAATAAAATAATACGTTAATAAATAATATTATTGAAGAGATTGAAGTGGTTAATTGATAATAAGGAATAAAAGTTGTTATATAATTTGTACCTTTTGACTAAAGTTCAATAAATATTGATTGTTTAATGAGAATAAAAAGTGACTTTGAACATAAATTAACAATATAATACAAATAATATTCATCGAATTTTGTTGACATATCATTCCGCAATGATGAAATGCCAACAATTGCATCTTTACGATTTAAATACATTGCGTCAATTCAAATCCATTGAGGTACATTCAATGATAGTTCTACCAATTGCATTTAATTGCAAATGCTCATTTCAAATTTTCCATTTAAATACAACTGGCCTTATTTCTTTGCAGGGTGGTTTAAAGTTTGATTGCATTATTTCTAAATTGATTTAAAAATAATTTATTTCTGTATATGTATATATTAGGATTTTATTTAGTAATTACTGTTACGTACTTATATTTTCATTGTAAAAATGAGATTCATTAATCTCTTTAACCTTACAAACTTTTCTGTAAAATTTACGGACCCTTGTAATCCTATTACAGACCTCTGTCAGTTTTGCTTATATTTTTCTGATAGAATTGGCGACATAAGAGTAATGTACACACTGTAAGACGGAGATAATGAAAATGTTATTAATTGTCATAAATATCAAAATTTGTATGTACTTTTGATCGCTGCCATTCAGTATTATTTACAAACTTCCATTCTGTCTCAACTATAATTTATCTTCTCATCAGTATTCTAATATACATCATTCAGGACGTATTCCAAGTAATTTTGTAATTCATTCTTTCAATATTTTCATAATATTTCTTCGTACATACTGATTTTCCTACAATAGTTTGTCGCACAGAGAGTACGCATCAGAGTCAAACTGCGCGGTTATACTAACAAAATGGTGGAACTAAGCGGTTGCGTGACTTGGTCGAAACGGGGCCTTCAAGTGGCTAGACCATGTATTTATTGGTTCATGCTTGAATAGCCCAAAATTGCGCACTTTCGGCTTGAAGTAGCCCAAAGTAGCGACTTTCACTATTTCGTTTCGAGACATGATCCAACAAACTATGGTCTCGCCACGCGCAATTAAAAAAAAGTCAACCAATCAGACGGCTCCCTAGTTAGACCCGACTGGCCTTCCATCTTGGATCTTTAAATCCAATCTTCTTCACAGCTTTGAATTTGAATGGCAGTTGGGTCGCGTTCCGTTCGCGCCAGTGCAGCGAGTATGGTGGGGGTACTCGGGTAACGCGAAGTCGAACGTATTTGAGCATCGAAGTGGCGGGACCGTAGAGGGAAGATAGGTATAGAGGCGACAATGCCCACCAAGCTTAGAAGATGGGCGCGGGGAAAGAGACGTCAGGAGTAGGCTTAGTTCGGGAACCAGCGATGCGAGGCGCTAGTATCCCGAAGCAGTAAACGGATAGGAGGGAAGGAGGGACGGAACCAGTGCTTCACCGATAGAAAGTATGCTTAATGTGTGTGAGTGGCATGAGCCAAGAATGTGTGTGGTGCATGTGAGTCAGAAGACAGGATAAGCGTGAGAAGAGAAAGAAATTATTACTTGCCAGGTTTTCACCGTAACCAAGAACTGCTGCTAAATCTCGCCGATTTCGAATATTTGCCAAATATGCATTTCATTAAAAATGAATTTTCAAATGTATATAATAGTGTATTAATTATCTCAGCTAGAAGAAATAAATGAAAATAATCATTCAGAATTTCCCTATGGTAGCATTTTATACTTATTTAATTCTGAGTCAGTATAGTAATCCGTCTCTTTTCTAGATCATTTGATTTTTTAGATTGGAAAAATAGAGGATTGAAAAATGTAGATATACAATTTAGAAAGCAGGACGTATATTAATTAAATGAAGCAAACTAAAACTTCTAGGTTCTAAAAAATTATCGGAATTGCAAGTCTTTCTCCATTACAGAAACGTAGATAAAGTTTTTTGGTGACTATGAGCTGTCAAATTGTAATTTGTTAAATATACTTTCACAAAAATAAGTTTCTTATACTTTTACAGTCCTATTTTTCAATCCAATTTTACTTTGGACTTATTTCACCATCTTCGATTTCGCCAATTTACTGAATTGTGCAAATTAAATGGTACTCTGCCAAGTTTTTGAATTTTTCACATGAAAATTCAGTCAGGTACAAGATTTTTTTAGTAGGTCTAAAATTCACTGAAAATCAACATTCTTGTTAACACTGTAAAAATACTATTATTTCAGAGCTATTTCCAGGCATTGAAATACGACTAAAAATCCTGTCTCGAGTCATACTAAAATGAAACCGCTTGTGGGATTCCAGAGTCGTTTTTCTACATTGAAAAGCATCCCCAGGATGTCCAAAAGACATGTTCCAAAAGACGTCTTAAGGATGTCCCGAAGACTTCTCTAGGACATCCTTAATTTTTTTGTCCACTGGGAGCATAATACTTTCATGGACGTAGCAAAAAGCGTTTGTTTATTTATAACTTAACAGCATATGAATATTAGGTGTGCTTAAACAAAAGCAAGTCCGAATTTCAAAGTGCATTTTCGATTTTTTTGTTTCTTGTGGGTTAAAAATGAACCACGTGGAAGGAGAAATAAATTGGTTTGTTTTTTACAGAAAGATATAGTATTTATTAATATATGCAAAAAAAATTTAGTTATAAATAATTTTGAAATTGCATAACTATATGAGATATAAATGCTTTCTGGGGAAAGAAATAACAAAAATATGTAGAACTTTAATTTTCAACCGCTGGACTATCAGGATCTATTTGGACGTTTTTACCTGCGTTTATTGGCGCTCCTAAAAGAGAAAAAAGAGACAAAAGACAGCAGGAAAATGCAGAAGATGCCGAAAATAAACAACGTTTAAAAAAATTCCGTCATATATAAAAGCTTGAATATAGTCCAGGCATCTTGTACGAAAAAATTTATTTTCATCTGGAACGGTTTGTTACTTATGTTATTAATGCCGTTGCCGTTTTCCGTAGGATATTTGCCGAACGGGCTATTTAAAAAAACTTTTTCTCGTTAAAAGTAGCAAAAAATGTGTTTGTTTTTTTTAAGAGTCCTAACTCTTGACCTATGAAGGCTGGAAGATAGTTTTTTTTACATTTACACATAATTTTCTACATAAAATTTTTTTCTCTGTCATCATTAACATAGATTTACCCACAAACAAATTATTTTCAAAAAACTAAACACGAACAATTTGCTCTGAAGAATACGTCAAAAGTGGTCAAGTTTGGGAGGCCATAACTTATGACACATTGAGGTTCGGTCATTGTTCTTTTTAGAATTACTCGAAATTGCGTACACTTTAATTAGAATGGAGAATATTTTTTCGTAAAATTGACAGGTTCTAAAGTACAAATATTAACTTCAGAATTGGGGTTTTTAGCCTCCTTTTTGAAAAAAATCGGGGTTCTTTGGAGACATACAACTCTGCGCCTATTATTGAAAGAAGTTTCTTCTTTTTTTTAACTTTTTCAGAATTTTCTAAAGTTTACGAAAGCAGTCTACGAAAACACTGTTTTTGGAAAATTGTTCAAAAATATTTTCGGGAAGCGTCGTAGTCATGTTTGGAAAAGTTGAAATTCCACTCCCATTGAAATTCTCAGTGAAACGCTATAGAAAACGAACGCGGTGAAAAATTACAAGATGCCTGGACTAATATGCCGAGAGTTTTTTAGACGGAAAGTTATTGTTTTTAGTGGTAATGTTGTTCCACTGCAATTTGCCTTTCTATATGTAGGGTGCTTAAAACCTTCCTTGTCACTCTGCAATAGGAAATTTTGGATTACAAAATAAACGGTAGGGTTGTTAATGAATTTTCCATACATATAAATCTCTGTAACAATTTCAGAACTTTGTAGGTATGAAAATGGAATGTGCGTTATTTTCAATACTTTTCACGTATAAATTGTATGGAAACAATCAAATATTTATAAAGCAGATCGTTATGTCTTGTAGTCTTAAGAAATAAGAATATTCTCTCCATTTTCAGTACTGACCTTTTTTTAAATGAAAAATTTGGACAAAGCAACCATTTTTTATATAACAATTGAAACATTTGTTACCGTATTGGTAAAAGTATAGGAAATATGATTGTTTGTTGTTTTGGTAAAAATATCTATTTTTGTACTCAGGAGCCGTGTATAAATTACGTGAAGAAATTAATTAAGTCAAAAAAATTATTTATCGGAAAATTCCCGTAATGGGGCATAATACTCTGTCTGATTTTTCCCCTTACATTAACAATGTTAGAATTGGAAGAGCCCATACTGCTGGAGAATATTCTTCTTTCTACGGGTAGATTAATAAGTATCAATTTTGTCGAATAAATACGTCCAAATTATACAAATAATATTAAAAGTTGAAACCCTCAAGTATATTGTATATCATATTTTACTAGAAATTTAATATTTTACTTTTAATATTTTTAAATGTTGAGTTAGAATCGCAATTTTGATTTTTTTAAGTGTTTCAATGAAACAATTTCTACACTTGAGCTCTCGAATTTAAACTCGCCGGACGCTCGAAAACGCTAAAAGCGTTGCCCCGGGTCTCAAGGAATGGGAATTTTCAAATTCACAAAATTAATTTTCTAGATGTAGGCTTCTATATTTTAACAAGGCATATTTAGAATTCTTATGTCTTAAAATTAGTTTTAAGAATAAAAATTTAAAACGGAAAAAATTTTTTTTTCCTAATATTAAATCAGTAATTAAAACATAAATCATCACAACTCGTACAAATTTTATTGAAACTGTTTGAAAGTAAGTACACTTTTTTTTGTTTTTCAATTTTAACTTGAAATATTAAAATAGAAAGTTTCAAATAAAAAACGCATCGGTGGATATTTCCATTCACGAAAATATTGGAAGAAAGTGAATAGCCAGAATATAGTTCGGAAAGACCAGTCCAGGTATAAGGGTTCTAAATTTTTTGCAGTTCGACTCATGTACACGGCACACTCTCTTCACCTACCCCACTCACACACGTTAAGCATAAAGCACTGGTTCGTGGCACTAGCGCCACGCGTTGCTGGTTCCCAAACCAAACCTAACTGAGCCTTCCCCTGCCGTCTCGCTCCCCTTAGCGTGCATCAAGCTGCCCGCTGCATTGTCGCCTCTATACCTATCTTCCCTCTACGGCGGGACTAGAGTTTTGAGTCGGGTAAATTGCCCTGGTAACGTACGGTAATATTGGTAAGTTGCCGGGTAACTTACCCGTCGTTCGTTCTCGGCGAGAATTTATGAGAATTTATTTTTTTCTCCTTCCAAACATCCGGGAAGCGCATTTCTAACAACCACAACTTAGCTTTCATTATCCATTTTCTGAATGGATAAATAATAATAAATCCATTTGCTAAATTATTTTTATCTTCAAAATGCAAGTACAAAACGAAATTCTTATCGCGTCCAGCCATTTCCATTAAGAAAATTTTTGATTTAAATTCTACTTAAAATGGCGAGAAGTTCCTCGTGTTTAAGAAAATTAATATATTTTTAATCTTTACCTTTATTGTTCAGGTTTGTCGATATGAATCGTGCCTGACTAGAAATACTATTATTTTCAATATATTGTTTAAAATAATAGTCGGAATTGCCTGAATGCAATCAAATATTTTTTATTTAGTGAACCAAAGAAAAATTTCGAAAAAATATAGAAACTGCGGTATTATTGTATTCAGCTTTTCTTTTAAATGCGTAGAGGTGCTAAGAACACCTTATCTTTAGTTTAAAAATATCACATTATTTAGTTTAAATAAAAAACTTTACTGAATGTTACATATGTGAACAGTTTTTGAAATAAATAATTATTACTTATTTGATTCAATTATTTCAATTACTTATATTTATTCAAATGTAATCATTTTATTTTTTGAAGTTTTTGCAATATTGTAAGACAATTATTCGGAGTGTTCTGGAAATTTTCTAAATTTATTATTTTAATGCTCACAGAGTTTGTCATATTTTAAATGTACCTAAATGGGCGCTGTTTATAATTTATTCTATATAAGCACCAATATTATCTAATTAATGAATTTTTTAGATGTTAAACGGTGGTCCCCCGGTAAGAAGGCTTGAATAGAATAGAATTAAAAATTTGAGATTTCAGCGTGAAAGTAGAGATAATCCTATTATTTTTAATACCTGATTATCCCTTCAGGCTTCAATGTTCAAGAAAGTAATAAGTGGCTCAGAAATGTAATTCCCGTCTATTCACATAGTGTTAATGGCTTTCTTTCCTATTCCAAAAAGAAGGTTAGATATGAAGTGTGTTCAATTCAGTTTGATTCATTCGCGAAATGTGTACATTGAATTTTCTGAATTACCGGTTTTTGAATGCAAGTTAGAAAGGGTCTATTACAGTGAATTCAAGTTTACATTGCGGTGAGATGGTGTGACCTCAATTCAAGAAATCTGAATTGATTTTATATGAAACTTATTATCCTCAATTCCAAATGGTATAACTGAATTTAATGAAATAGGATTTGTGATACCGAGATACCAAAAAGAATTTACGTATTCTGAAAACATTAGTTAACTTGAATAATTAATTAAATAATTATATAATTAATTAATATAATCATACATACATATAGTAATAATAAATTCTTTAATAATCGTCAGTAAATTGTCCTTTTACTGCTTTTGGTATTAGATAGGTAGAAAATTATATTTTTCAAACTGTATTGAAACGTATAGCAGTTGCTTCTTTCTAATTATTGTTTCTGGTTTAAGAGAACGAAGGGAAAATCAGGTATTAACATGAATTGAAATTTTCAATCCTATTCTATTCAAGCCTTCTTACCGGGCCACCACTGTGAATGAATATTCAAGATGTTATAGTTAATTTTCGAACATTTGGTGTATTATTTATAATAACAAATATTGAAAAAATATACCAAATGATCGAAAATAAACTATAACATCGAGAACATTATCTAATTACTTTTTAAAATAACAAAAAAGCATTATAATTGAATATTCTCATAAATTCTCGATAAATTCTCGAAGCTTCGGTAACATACCGGTATGTTACCGGTAATATTACCCGATTTTAAATTACCGAGAATTTAAAAACTCTAGGCGGGACCATGGTTTGTTGGATCATGATTTCGAGAAAAGGCGGACGGTGTGGTTTGAGAACCAGCTACGTGGTGACGCTGTCTTCTTAGCTCAGTATACAGAGGGTCCAGAGACAGTGAGGCAACCTAGCCGGATGCCGCCATTTTGCGAACGGATGCCACCATTTTACGTTCAGGTTTTCTATAGTGTAGTATATCTATATATATACCAAAATATCTATGAGAAAACTGAGCCAATCGTAGTATTTCACCAGACAAATGTATTATGATTATTTCCCATATATTTGAAAAAATGAAAAACCAAAAAATAATTAAAATTTTCATTAATTTTTTGGTTTTTCTTTTTTTATAAATATGGGAAACAATCATGATATATGTGTCTGGTGGTATACTATGATCGTCAAAAAAACTACTGCGCAGCCATAGATCCCACAGAAAGCTACTTCGCGCCGAATTAAGTTAAATGAATCTTCCACTCTGTCCTGAAACTTGTCATGCAACATTTCCTCACAAGCGGACATTTTCTTGATTGACCGAACCTTGCCCTAACCTTTCAATGCAATATTCCCAACTTTTTTCCAGTTTGATTTATTTAATAAGAATAGGGGTGTACTTCCGAAAAGGACATATGTCCGATTTTCTTCGGGCTTCGTGTACTTATGCCCTAATAGCACGGAACGTTCCTGGGACGTTCCCGGAACGTTCTGCGGGAACTTTCGGAACGTTCCAGGAACGTTCCCGGAACGTGTAAAATGTCCGCCGCTTGGGAACGTTCCAGGAACGTTCCACTGGAACGTTCCAAACATAAATTAACGTTATTGTTATTATTATCAATAAATATCTCGTAAACCGTAAGTGATAGGTCAAAATCGATGTCAGTTTATCATACGGATATCATATTATAGTGTAGTATATGCGGTACTCAAAACTCAAAAATGATATCCATTTTTACCTATCTCTTACGGTTTACGAGATAATTGTTGTTAAAAATAACAATAATGGAAAGTTCCCCTCAGGTCCCATTGGAACGTTCCTGGAACGTTCCAGTGGAACGTTCCCAAGGGGCGGACATTTTACACGTTCCGGGAACGTTCCTGGAACGTTCCGAAGGTGCCCGCGGAACGTTCCAGGAACGTTCCCGGAATGTTCCGTGCTATTAGGGTGTATTTTGACGCGCTGATTACGAATATGATAGTGAAAATTGGCGACTAGTCGATTTACATGGTGAAAACCATGAAAAACCCATAAAAATCATGGTTTTTTGCGTTTATCTCAGCTAATATGCAAAATAAAAAAAAATGTTTCAAATAAAAGTTGTAGATCTCATTAAAACACACTTTTTTCATTGCATACATTTTTTCGTACGAGCGATAGTTTTCGAGAAAATCAGCGATATATCGATTTTTCACGTTAAAAATTGTATGAAATACGTGAATTCATAACTCCATTAGTTTCGGCTTGGTGCCTACTGACGCTCTTCGGCGGGCACCCCTGTGACTGGTCACAAAAATAATGTAAGGTCGTACCCCTACCCCTTTTCCAGCGCCGTGTGGGAGGCGGGAAGGCACCCCTGTGACTTGTCACAAAAATAGTGTAAGGTCGTACCCCTACCCCTTTTCCAGCGCCGTGTGGTGGCTGGAAGGCACCTCTATCACTGGTCCCAAAAATAATGTAAGGTCGTACACCTACCCCTTTTCCAGCGCCGTGGGGGGCACCCCTGTGACTGGTCACAAACATCGATTTACTACTGATTTTCTGGGAAACTGTCGTTCCTATAAAAAAATGCTTCAAACATAAAATGTGTATTTCGATGGGGTCTACAACTTTTGTTGGAAACATTTTCTTGAATTTTGAACCATTACTGAGATAAATGCAAAAAACCATGATTTTTATGGGTTTTTTATGGTTTTCACCATGAAAATCAAATTTGCGCCAATTTTCACTATCATATTCGTAATCAGCGCGTCAAAATACATAAGTATGCGGAGCCCGAAAAAAATCGGAGGTCCACCCTTTTGAAAAAAATCGGAGGTCCACCCTTTTCGGAAGTTTATCCCCATTTCCCTTTACCATTCCCTTTACCATATCCCTTTACCATTCCTTTTACCATTTCTCTTTACCATTTCCTTTAACCATTCCCTTTGCCATTTCCCTTTAATATTTCGTTTACCATTCCATGCATTTAGAATGTGAAGAAGCATGGTTTATGGGTGTTTTAATAATAAAAATCGATATATCGTTGATTTTCTCGAAAAATTTCACTCGTAAGAAAAAATGTTTGAAATAAAAAAAAGGGTGTTTCGATGAGGTCTACAACTTTTATTTGAAATATTTTTTGTTATTTTGCATATTAGCTGAGATAAACGCAAAAAAACATGATTTTTATGGTTTTTTCATGGTTTTTACCATGAAAATCGACTAGTCGCCAATTTTCACTATCATATTCGTAATCAGCGCGTCAAAATACATAAGTACACGGAGCCCGAAGAAAATCGGACATATGCCCTTTTCGGAAGTATATCCAAGAATAGTGCTGATAAAAGTTATATATTACACTTACTTAGTTTATATTTATTTAGTTTTGTTTGATTTAGAATAAACAAACTGAAAATTAAAAAGATTATCGACAATTTTGAGACTTACTATCTTTTTACCACTTTTAACAATTTAATGTTTTCCAAGTGAGATTGATTTCAAGTCTGAATTGCTGTAAGGTTTTTGTGATTGTCAATTTCTATAAATCAAGAAGAAAGATTTCAAATCTAAAATTTGAAATAAAGGACTCCAATCATATTTTAACTTCATTCCATTTTTGAATCTTTTTCATGCTCATTTTGCATAAAATTATTCATGATAAAATGGATTTCTGTTCTATCTTAATTTTAAAATTATTAAATAGAGACACTAAACAAAAGATTCGTTCCAATTTGTAGGGTTTTGTTCATGAATATTTGATGATTTCTTTTAATTGAGTCTGAATAATTATAACTCAATTTCTTGAAAGAAATCTTTTTATTAAAAAATTTGTTTGTAATAAGTTTGCACTAAATATAGCAATTTTAGAAATATATAGGAAATATTTTTGGATTATTTCTTTTTCCTATTTGTGAAATTGTAATAATCTAAATGAATATAATTAATATTTGGAAGATGTTATTACCATTCAAAGATGTTAACGTC
>CAKNYM010046464.1:144872-160200 GCA_932195095.1 Andricus curvator | reverse complement strand
TTTTTTTTTGTTTGAATTTGAAGTTTTTCAACTCAAAATTTAACTGTTCCATTTGTTGAAAATTCGTCTTTTTTGGTAGAAAAGTAATCTTCTTGGTTGAAAATTCAACTATTTGGTTAAAAATTGATCTGTTTTCTTGTTGAAAATGCAATACTTTTATTTCAATAGATCGAATTTCTGCTGGACTGTAAAATCTTCTAAAGCCCCTCCCTCATAAGAAACAGTCAGATTTTACCTCCCCCTTCAAATAATAAATGAGATTTAAATAATTAAATAGAAAAATTGACCGGGTTGTAGCCAGGAAATGACCCGGAATTAAAAATCATCCCTCAAGTAGACACCCTGATGATGATCTGTAAAGTAATTTCAGTACATTATTAATTTTTTAATAGAGTTTCGAGAATAGTCATTAGTCATAGATAAGAATAATCATATTTCCTCCTTCTAGAACTCTGAGGGCACCTTCTAATGATTTGTCTCCCTTTTTTCCAGCTCGTCTCCATTAACGTTGTATGATTCTAGTCGTGCATTACCACCTCCAGCACATCATAGCTCGGCCAGACCCTTACTGGCCAGTCACGCGGCACATCCACTGCCCGCACACATGCAACCAACGGCAGTCTATGGTTTGGCCCCTCTTTCACCGGCCAAACAGCACTACCAGCCATCCGGTCTGTGGTTCACCGAGTAGACAGACACCTGTGAAAGTGAGGAAAAAGCGATTTTATAGTTCTTCGATTCAAGCCTAGAGCTCACTATGACAGAATTCGCAATCGGGCGAAGCAAAGAAATACTCTAGAACCTCTTATCACCTTTGAAAGTAGCTTTTCACGACCAGGGGGATTTTTCGGTGCGCTGCCTCTGCGGTTTTTACTTTGTTCGATTTTCAAAGAATTTACGATCCAAACATGAACTCTAAACGATTAATCCGTCCTATGCAACGACGATCCCACTTGGACACTTTTACCAAACTTCCATCATCATTTCTATCACTTTAGCATGGATCTTAATTCTAGAGTGACTTCTTTGCTTCCTGCGATTGACCAAAAAGGGGACATCAACGAGAGGACATTGATGAAGCTTCTATTGTGCGGGAGAATGGGTGAATCGATCGCCTAGTCAAGCCAGATTCAACAACAAACATGACGTTCTTGAGCCAAAAAAAAAGAGTTTTAATTTACGAGAATCGAACTTGACAAGGATTGATCGAATTTGTGGCGACAATGATGGTGCACCTATCGAACGGCCTAGTCGTCGTTGACACGATTAATTGACACGAGAAAATAAGTTGCATTTCTGATGAAAGACGTTAGGTGCGTGTATCACACATAATATGTTGTTTTTAATATTCGTTAACGGAATCTTAGCCACTTAAGTTGGCAAGATTGTTCGGCCGTTTAGAATTTTGGATCAGTAGTAGTGGTTTAAGTTCTGCAGTCAGGTATAGTGCTTTAGTTTGTAAGTCTTTTATAACACGTTTTCCGTTTTAACGTGGAAACTAACGTATTTTTAGTGAAGGCGCGTTTAGCAAAGTATTAGCGGTTTTAACGATTCGTTCGTTTTGCTTAGGCTATTTGGTAGATCAGGATACAAAAAAACGAGTGGACGTGCACGACGTTCACCTTCATTCTATTGTACAAAAACCCTTAAGACTTAAGACCTAGTTTCAGTCATACTTGGTAAACTGTTTGTGTGACGTGCTGTGCGTTTTGGAACAGCCACCATTATTTATTACTACTCTCATCCGCACTTATTCAACTTTGGAAAGTGATCAGTTCTCTTTGAAATTCTCCCTGGCGATTATTTCAAATCTAGAATCTGATGCTTCTGAAGATATCATCTTGACCTTCATCATTATATATTACGTTTGTTACTACTCTCGTTATGATATTTCTTGTAAATAGATAAAGCGATGCACTTTTATGCCTTTATCGTGCGACGTCTAACTCTAGTAACAACAACCAATTGACACGACCAATCCCACAGAAGTTTGTTTTAGGCTATGCGCGCAATCTACTAGAGAAAAGAGTGTTGTTTCTCAAAAATATGTACTCTGTACAGTCTAGATTCTTATAATTTTCGTAACGCGTCGATGATCGCGTCCTAAGAATTATTTACAAATGCTAATTAATTTAGGATCGTGTGGAGTCTATGGAGTAAAAACTAATCACTGTTCGACTTTATTATTCGTAGTTGCTTAAAGCTTTCGACATCACACGGCGCGATTAGTTTACTATTTTCGATTTACTTTCCGCGGAAGTAAAACCTTCACTAGGCTAGATTTAATCATTGAATAATTGATTAATTAATTAAATAATTCTCCCATGTTGCAACGAAGATTCGTATTTGTACATAGATATTTTTTTGTGATTACGTTTTAAAGATTCTTTTCTTCGAATCACGTTCTTCCTCACCGATTCCGAGCACTTAGGATTGATTTGTACATAGTTTTCTTAGAGAATCGTTTTTCATTCTCCCTTTATTCTTATCTTCTTCTTCTTCATGATCTTTTTGTCGATGGTTTGCAAGCGCATCGATTCGAAGTTTTAAACGGAATGACGCTTAGATATTGTTTGCTAAATATTTGAATTATATGAATTATATATATTAAACAATAACGTGAAATCGATTCTAGTGGACGTGATTAACGATACGTTGATTATAGTGATACGCGTCCAGAATATTGAGAGAATGCGTTTTGTGTATAAAATTATTGTAAGACATTACAAAGTTTTAGATACGTTACGTAGTAAATTTGCTCTGAGGAATCCTCCACTTTTACTTGATAATAAACAATTAACGATAATGCCTCAACGTTAGTCGTACGGAGATTCTCAATCTTCCAACTATCAAATGCAAATTTTATTTGTCTCGTCATTTGCAGAAATTTCTAGATTAGTGTGTAGGAACTTTGATTTAAATAATATAACATGGCTGGAATTTCTGCAAAATGTGATGAGAGGAAGACACAATTTATGCATCAAAATTGTCAAGATTGGTGAAATATTTATGCTGAGATCCGACACATTACAATTTATGATGATTATCTAACCAAGTCGATGTGCCTGTTTAACAAATAATCGTATTATATATGAATATGAATACATATACATTTAATGTAATTTGCTGATGCTAAAAAAGTCTTTTATTAATAACAGTAAATAAGTTGTGAAAAACGTTACAATCAACGTCAGAGTTACGTGTTATCAAGAAATCATGTTTTTTCGTGTTCGATACGTACTAACACTACATATGCTTCCACGTATGTCCATAGAACATAGGAAGAATTTACATTCTTACCATTAGTCATATCGATAGATTCCTCTAAATACGTCGCTTCAAAGTGTGCAGATTTGTACTTTCTTTTCCTCTCTAATTTTCCTTTCAATTATTTGTTTCACTCGTTTCACTTATTAGTTTCTTCTTTTAAAGGTAGCTCTAGACAATCATTAATTTCAGTCTCACAAGTCTCCTGTTGACTGACGTGTCTTTTTTCTCTGTTTTAATAGTCTAATTGTGAGGGGGCACAATCAAATTTTGCTCTAATTTTTAGAAAAGTGATACTTTTTCTTAAATGATTCATTTTTTTTTCAACTTATTAGGATATTTAACTTTTCTTTCTTGATTCTGGCAAGGGATTTCACATTCTTTCGAAATCTGCAGAAAAATGTGAAAAATATTGACAATTAACAGAACGGTGATTTTTCTGAAAACAAAAAATTCACTTTTTCTGTAAAGAAATACGTGAGATGAGAAAAAAGTTTACACAGCGGAGCTCTTTAAAAGATCGACAAAAAATTCTTCGAACAACTTAACAAAATTTTGCAAAGAAAAATTCTTTTGGAATTCAAAATAAAAAATTTCAAAAATTTTACAAGAATTAAGTGATAATAGGTTAACGTGTCTATTTATTATGATAGTATCACACAATAAACTTGAAAAACGATAATTCGCACTTATTTAGAGACAGAAAGAAAAAATATCAATTTTTTGAAAAAATGAGAATTTTTGATTTCAGAAAAACTGCCGCAAATTTGTTAATTTTAAATATTTTAAATACTGCATTTTTTCAACTAATTTAGATTTTAACTTCGCTTTCTCGATTCTGGTGAGGGATTTCACATTCTTTCGAAATCCGCAGAAAAATGTGAAAAATGTTGACAATTAAGGCGGTGATTTTTCTGAAAATAAAAAATTCACTTTTTCTGTAAAAAGATACGTGAGATAAGAAGAAATTTAGAGATAAAGAATTTCCAAAAATTTCTTTTACCACCGTACAAAATTTGACAAAAAAAAATTCTTTTGGCATTCAAAATAACAAATTTTGAAAATTTTGCAAAAACTAAGTGATAATAGATTAAAGCGTCCATTTATGATGATAGTATCACTAATTAATCTTGAAAAACGATACCTGACACTTATTTAAAGAGGCAAAAGAAAAAAATAACAATTTTTTGAAAAAATGAGAATTTTTTATTTTTAGAAAAATTGCAAGCAAATTAAGATTTTAATTTTTCTTTGAAGCTGTTTCTTTTTCAAAGATCTTCAAAGATTTCTTTCACGACTTTACAAAATTTCGTAAAAAAATACTTTTGGTATTCAAAATAAATTTCGCAAAATTTTGGAAAAATTAGGCGATAGTAGATTAAAGTGTCTATGTTTGATGATAGTATTACTCAATAATATTGGAAAACTAAAAATCTCACCTATTTAAACAGACAGAAAGAAACAAATAACAATTTTTTGAAAAAGTGAGAATTTTCAGAAAAATTGCAAGCAAATTAATATTTTAACTTTTCTTTGAAAGTGAACAAAATGTCGACGATTTCCCTGAGAAAATTCTCTTTTTCTGAAAAAATAGGCGGGATAGGAAAAAAATTTAAATAGCAAAGGTGTTCCTTTTTCAAAGATCTTCAAAAATTTCTTTTACCACTTTCCAAAATTTGGAAAAAAAGTGCTTTTGATATTCAAAATAAATTTCTAAAATTTTGCAAAAATTAAGCGATAATAGATTAAAGTGTCTACTTCTGACGACAGTATCAGACAATAATCTTGAAAAACAATAACTCGCACTTATTTAAAGAGACAGAAAGAAATAATAGCAATTTTTTGAAAAAATGCATATATTTCGAAAACGATGAAAAATCTTGAAAAGTGGTAGAAAATCCTTTTGTAAAACATTTAAAGGGGAAGAACTTTCCTATGTAAAGTTTTTTCGTATCTCAAATATTAAAAAAAATGTGAATTTTTGATTTTCAAAAAATTTGCGCCACTTCGTTAATTTGAAAATTTGTTATAATTAATTGAGATCACTTTTCTTTCTGGTTTCTAGTGAGGGATTTCACATTCTTTCGTAATCCGAAGTAAAATGTGAAAAATGTTGGAAATTATCAAAATGGCGGTGATTTTGCTGAAAAAAATTCTCATTTTCTTCAAAAAATACGCGAGATAAGAAAAAAGTGTTCACAGCAAAGCTGTTCATCTTTAAAACATCGACAAAAATTTCTAAAAAAAAAATTCGAAAATTTTGCAAAAATAAAGTGATAGCACAAAAACATCGTGAAAAACGATAACTTACACTTATTTAAAGAGGCCGAAAGATTTTTGTTTAAATGCGTATTTTTTGGAAAATCATGATTTTTGATTTTCAGTAAAATGCCGCCACTTTGTTGATTTTTATTATTTTTCAAATTTTCTGGCGGAAAAGAGGATAATATCCTAATTAAAAAATAAATAGTTAATTTAATAAATAATTTTTTTTAAATTGTATCCTTTTGTAACAATTTGGGGAAGCCTTCCTACAGTGGATAATTTAATCTAAAGTGGATAATCATTAATTAAAAATACTAATATATGTAAAATAATTAATTTAATTAATAGTTAAGACACTAAACGTCTTCATAAATTAAAATTAATTATTTTTCTTTTATTTGAGCTCTTAATGAATGATTATCCACTGTAGGGAAGTTTCCCCCAGAGCAAAATTTTTTCAATGTGCCGCTTGGACTATTTCCATTTCTTGGGAACAAAAACTGCTTTCTTGAAGAGGCAAATGAAATTTTATCTAACGAGTCAGGGTAAAAAAAGAACGTCTGCCAATACGAGTTTTTTATCAGTAAATAATTTGCGATACATAATAAATTATAACGAGCCACTATAAAGTACACACCTAATTAATTAAAGATAAAAAAAGAAGCTAATAATGCTCTGTGTATAATAATTAAAGTACTGTAACCGTATTGTTGGTTCTAGTTGTGATATTTTACTATAACATCGTTAAGTGGCGGTAATGTTTGTAAATTTTTTGGTAAATCGAGCAGGGGTGAATATGATGAAAAAAACAAAATAACAAAATATACCTTAATCATAAAGCCTTAGAATGTACTTGAACGGTGTGAGGAAATCGACAAACTAGACTCGATAATGACAGCATTCTGCTCAAAAAATTCTGGAATTTTTAATGATTGATTCTTAACTGGTATTTAATTTTAAACTTGTACTGTAAACTTTCTTTTAAATCTTGCAAATAGAATAGTTTTTAGATAACAAGGTTTTTTTAAAGTGTGTAATTCGTGGATACTAACATTCCATTGAAAAGTAATCTAAAATATTTTGTTTTCCGAATTTTAACTTGTTCTAAATGTCTCTTGAAATTAATCTTGAAGGATTTTTGGATCAGATTTGGATGTCCAATCGAAGTTCGTGTTAGGATTAACCACAAGGTGTGTGTAAAAACTTAAGGAAATGGACATTTTGCTGAGAAGTTGATCAGAACTCGAGGATCTTATTACAATTTTTGATGTCTAAATTGCAGAAATAAAAGTTCCTCCAAATTTTCAAGATCTCAGCAAGAAAGTCGATTTATCGCTATACATCAAAAGGAACTAAAATCACTCTAGTGGGATTTATTATTCATAGTATTGTACGAATAGCTTGTATATTAATATTGCATCATTGTAAAATGTATTACGGGAGATAGATGTATCCAGTATCAGAGAGAAAATGGACATATAGAGAAATAACATATTTTTGGATTTATTAGAATACGATACATGTTCCGTGCGTTTTCATAGGTCTAGATTTAATATAGATTTCGATTACTTGAACCACTTGTGAGAATCGGGCCAAACGTTTTGTATTTTACGATCATCGATAAAGGGCCATCCATAAATCACTATACACTTTTCGAAAATTAAAACGTATTAAAGCTGTGTCATCTAGAAAAAAATATATTCATGAAAAACAGAATTCTTACCATTATTTTTTTAATTTCTAGCACGTATCTTCATTTAAATAAGGATCTATTTAGTATATAGAGCAAAACGTAACTAAAAAGTGTTTCTTTTGTGGGTAGGAGTAATTTAAAAAATCTTAAAAAACACTTTGTTTATGTGGATTTTTTTTAAATACCCTAAAATCTTTTCAATCTTTTAAAGTCTTTGAATATACCTTAAAATATTTGAAATCTTTTAATTCTTGTAAATATATTCTTTGAAATTTGTTTGAAATGTTATAAAATTTCTAGAAATCCCGTGAATTACTCTGAAGATATTTCTGCAAATTCCTTGACATTTTTTTCAACTTTTGAAAGTGTCTTGGCTTCCTTTAAAATATTTTAAATCTCTGGAAATCTCTTGAAATTTTTTAAAGTTTTTAAAAATTCCTTAAAATCTTTTGAAATATTCTACAATCTTTCAAATTCTTGAAAATCTGAAATTTTTTCTAAAATCTTTGTAAATGCCTTGAAATTTTTTAAAGCTCTTGAAAATTCCTTGGAATCTTTTAAAATACTCTAAAACCTTTAAAATTCTTTGAAATTTCTTGAAATCAGTTGAAATTCTTTGGAATTTTTAAAATTCTCTAAAATCTTTTAAATTCTTTAAAATGTTTCAAATTTTTTTAAATGTTTGGATATATCTTGAAATTGTTTAAAGCTCTTGAAAATTCCTTGGAATATTTTAAATTACCCTAAAATCTTTAAAATTATTTGAAATTTCTTTAAATCTATTAAAATTCCTTAAAATATTTCAAATTTTGTAAAATCTATGGATATAGCTTGAAATGTTTAAAAATCTCATGAAATTGTTTAAAGCCCTTGAAAATTCCTTGGAATATTTTTAAATGTCCTAAATTCTTTAAAATTCTTTGAAATTTCTTTAAATCTATTGAAATTCCTTGGAATCTTTTAAATTCTTTAAAATTTTTGAAAATCCTTGGATATACCTTCAAATGTTTAAAAACCCCTTGAAAATTTTTAAAGCTCTTGAAAATTTCTTGGAATATTTTAAAATACCCTAAAATCGTTAAAATTCTTGAAATCTATTGAAATTACTTGGAATCTTTAACATTCTTTAAATTCTTTAAATTTCTTTAAAATGTTTCATATTTGTCCAAATCTTTGGATATGCCTTGAAATGTTTAAAAATCATTTGAAAATTTTTAAAAGTTCTTAAAAATTCCTTGGAATATTTTAAAATACCCTAAAATTCTTTGAAATTTCTTGAAATATATTGAAATTGCTTGGAATCTTGAAAATTATTTAAATCCTTTCAAACTTTTTCGGAAATACCTTGAAATTTTTTTAAATCTCTTGAAATTGTTAAAACTTCTTGAAAATTCCTTGGAATTTTTTAAAATACCTTAAAATCTTTTAAATTCTTTGAGATTTATTGAAATCTATTGAAATTCCTTAGAATTTTTCAAATTCTTCAAAATCTTTGAAATTTTGAAAAATCTTTCAAATTTTTTAAAACATTTAGAAATACCTATAAATTTTGGAAAATCTCTTGAAATTTTTTAAAGCTCTTGAAATTTGGTAAAGATCTTGATAATTCTTTGGGATCTTTTAACATATCCTAAATACTTTAAAATTCTTCAAGATTTCTTGAAATTTATTAAAATCCCTTAGAATCTTTAAAATTCTGGAAATATTAAAAAATCTTTGAAATTTTAAAAAATCTCTGAAAACACCGTGAAATGCTTGAAAATCTCTTTAAATTTTGTGAATAAATTCTTGGAAATTTCATAAAAAATTATAAAGTCCCTTTTGAAAATCCCGTGAAATTAAATAAACTCTGATGATATTCCTTGAAATCTTTTTGAAATTTTTCAAGTTCTGTGAAATACTTTAGGATCCTGAAAAAATCATGAAACCCGCTAAACTTAAAAAATGTTTTGGTTCATTTTGTGGGTAGTAGTAATTTTAAAAATGGTGAAAAAACTTTGTTTTTTATGGCTATTTATTTTTGCAGAATTAGGAAAAATTCAAAATACTAATCTATTTATACAGATGGAAGTCTTTGAAATATTATTAAAAAGTTTTATTGTAAAATGACTAAACTTTATCCATTTTCCTGTAAGGTTGATTTATGAAAAATATGTAATAATATCGAGCCCCCCCCCCCCCCCCCAAAAAAAGCTGTTACGTAATTTATGGATGGTCCTTAATTAATTAAGACCCAAGGATGGTTTTCAAGTTTTTGCAACTAATTTTTTCGTAATCACTAGTCTAAAAATGTCAGATATAACTCTGATTTTTTCAAGACTGATGATCAGAAAGTAGAAAGCCTGTCTAAATGAATGTCTAAAATTCGGTAAAATGTGCTTACCGTCCAGTTAACGTAAACGAAATTGAATTCTCGTGCGTGTTCTATTCGCGCGGCCTGGTTCAAACAAGAATAGTAAACGAGAGATTAAAAATAGGCTCGGTACAATATTGTCTGACTGTTTCTCAGTGTTATCAACGTTTACTGTCAACTTGTGGTATCGCGAGTAAAAAAATGCAGTGGGCTTTACGTATAAAATCCTAGAATTGTATTTGGTAAAGTGAAAAAAAATGTAATCGTACACTAGTGTGTTACTGTTTAGAATTTTTTCTAGGCCTTGTACCCACTGACAAGACAATCAGTCACCTTTTTTCAAAAAAAAAATCATGAGGAGGTTGACTGAAGTCGAGTGAAAAATAGCATAATTCGCGAGAAATAAATACGCAGGGTTCGTTTACGAATTAGGTAGATTTTCAATTTTTCAGACTTCTCTAATCGAACCAAAAACAGGGTGGTCGCTGTATCGGTAAACTGGGAATTTTTTAAGCCCGGGAAATGACAATTTATTTGTTGATCGGGAATTTTACAAATTCTTAGAAAAAAATCTGTCTTAATTATTTCAAACATCTCTAATCGAAACAAAAATAGGGTGGTCGCTGGATCGGTAAACTAGAATTTTTGTTTAAGACCGGGAAATGACCATTTATTTTTTGACCGGAAATATTACAATTTTTTTAGAAAAAAATCCAGTTATTTCAAACATCACAAATTTCGTATCACATATATTGTAATTTAAAAAATAAGTTTCCAACTTTTTCTAAATTTTAAGTTCAATTATTGATTTTTTCAATTATGAAATCATTCAGTTCATGATTTCTACGTTCGCCATTTAAAACATTAAAAAATGCGTTTTTGAAGACTTAAAGTCTTAAACAATCAAGTTGATTAACCGTAAATATAAATTAATTAATGATTTTTTAAGGTGAACTTAAAATGAAGTATTACAAATTGAACAATAATTTATTTTACAAGACGATTTTGAATTTGTTCATAATTAAGCAATTGACAGAACTTAATGTTAAAAATTGAATTGCTTCAATTTGAAATAGTAGTTAAACAAATGTAAACATCCGATTGAATCTTTATAAGGTATTTTCAGTTTTTAAAATAATTTAAAATTAAAATATTCACAATTAAAAAAAATTAATTAAGAAAAAGAACAATTTTTTAATCTTGAGCAATATTTGACTGTTCGTTAAAAATGAGCAATTATAACTCAAATGTTCAAAACTGACCGATTTGAAACTGAATTGTTTGAAATGGAAATCCTTGAATGTTCTAATTTTAAAAATTTTCATTTGTAAGTGAAATTTTTTGAATTTTTATGTATAAATAACAATTTAACAATTATTCATTCACAATAAATACGAGTAACTTTAAGAGATATTTAAAGGTTCTTAAAAAATTCAAACTTAATTTAAAATTTGAAAAAGTTTCAAAAGATTTCCATAATTGTAAAAAAAGAATCTGGAAGATTTCAAGGCATTTTTAAAATTTTTCAGGATTGTAAGAATATCTTAGAAAAAAAATCGAATCATTTTAAAAGATATTTAGAAATTTTGAAAAAAATTCAAAAATAATTTGAAATTTGAGAAAATCTTCGAAAATTTAAAACAAAATGTAGATTTTTGAAGATTTCGAAATAAAATTTTGAAGCTTTTTCAGAATTTTGAATGGTTTCAAGATAATAATTTGTTTTTTAAATTCCTGTGAAAATTTAAAATGACTTTTTATTTAATTTTTAAATGTTTCAAAGATGTTCTAACTTAAAGTTATTTCATATGATATAACTTTGATAATTTACAAATTTAATAATTCATTCTTCAATTTATAGCATTGAAAATGATAGCGTGGATTTATATCATTTAACCAGAAACCTTTGAACTGTACAATTGATAAAAGTTGAAAATTTTTGCAAACCGGGAAAAGACCGGGAATTTTTTGCCTTGATTGAAACCGCCACCCTGAAAAACTAACCTCCCAACGCTTAAAAAAGAGAGTCCAATTAGAGAAGTATGATAAATTTTATCACACTTTCATCACAAAAAATAATTGCATAATACGATTTTTTTTCTATCTGACTGAAGGAATCTTGCGACTTTTTTCTAGAGGACCTAGCAAACAGTAATCGTAGTAATTAGGCACATTAAATCTTTGTAACAGGAAAGTTCCACTAACAATAATGAAAAAAGAATGCAAATCTTTCTGACTGGTGTTTTATACATAAACATTTGTAGAACTAAAAAAACTGAGCTATACGATTATACAGGCATATGTATCATATTCGCGTATACATAAATACAATTATTGATTTGTAAGCACTTGTATCATATACATATATTAATTATCGTTTTAGTCGATTGTAATTATTAACCTCCTGTCGTTATTATTAGTTTTGTCACTAATTCAGTAGATAGGCAAGGCCGGTTCTAACGCAAGTTTCCTGTTATCGACATCGAGACCATTCCACGTCTCAAGTGGTTCGTGTCCGTGCTAAGTTTCTAGAATGTTCTGGATGTCGGTATCATGTCGGTAACAGGAATCTCGCGTTAGAACCGGTCTTGCTTATCTACTCAATTCTTCTCGTTCGAATTTAGTGAGTTATCTTTTATCTGCAACTTAATGGACAGTGTGCGTTAAACCGTTCTAGGATTTCAAGATAAAAAGTCTCTTTGTACATTTCGTCGCTTTTTAGGCACTAGTCTCACTCCAGGACAAAGAAGCACTCTGTCTTTTGACAAATTTAAATTAGAGCCTGAGTGCTTATTTTTCTGGGAGATTATCGTTATTATAAACTTGGCTTATAATGCGTGACTTTACCTTGAATTTAAAAAAGGGAACTTGGCATTGTCTGGGATTATTTTAGCTTTGAATACATTTCAAATTTAATTTGTAATTTAATAAGCGGACTCAGGGATTTACTCTTGAGGTTAGACCTTGCCTCAAATTTTCTTCTTTTTTTTCTTGAGAAATATGTAAAAACAATTGTATTTTGTCGTTTCGATCTGTATTTGCCAAGTTTTCGGCCCTCAGATAACAGTAGTATACCTGGGAGAGTATGGTGGCGACTGAAGGTAATACAGATTCCTACTTTATCGGCTGAATGTAATCCGGTTTTATACTTTGCCGGCTGAAGGCGGTGTTGATTCTTAGTTTACCGGCCGACTGGTGGTATCTTAGTACGGACACGAACCCTAGGTATACTACTAATAACGGAAATAAAGAAAGGAAAATGAGTGAAACTTTGAAGGGTTTTAAGTTAAAATTAGTTGGAAGTATTACGTTCGTAGAGCGTGTTTCGGGCGTGGAAGACGCAGTTTCTTGAACGTTAGAGACACAATCTCAAACATTTATACACGGGGCTCGGTATTATTTGTATACATATGAATAGGAGTACTGATAACGATAGAAATTGTAATAACGATTAATAATCTAGTAACTATTATCCGCCAGTCGGTCTACGCTAAATTATTCCGGAGATCGATCAGAGTACAAAGCGTAGAATTAGTTTGATCTCGGAAATAGTTTACGCACGTCTGACAAAAAGCGGCGTCACCATCGACCACCGATTGCCAGTTGTAATTAAAATTTAAATCAGTCTCAAGTCTAATTAATGATTGTGGAAAGATTTCTCAAAAGTCGATCGAGAGAAAATCAAATTCTAAACTCATTTTGAAATCCAATGACAATTTGTACATACAAAATTTCGAACAAGGTTTTGGATTAAAATTTTAATTGATTGTAAATATCTTGATGGATTTTTGAGAGTGTTGTGTAAGCAGATTTGTGAAAAGGCTTATGAATGGTGACGTTTTACTTAACGAGGTTTATTCATTGATATCGCACGGGGATATAAATATTTCATATTTTTATTTTAGTATACCGATGGGCTGATTATTATACATTTAGCGTATTGTAATGTTATTAATTGATTATTCCGTCGATGTGCAGATCGTGAATAAAATTGTGGAATGATGGAATAAGTGAGAGGACGAGACGAAGATTGTGATTTGTGAGATTGAAAATGCAACGAATTGCACATCGATGAGTGTACCACGGTTTTCTGTATATTACTGTAGTATATAATCAAATCAACTAAAGACTAATGCTTAAGGTGATCAATAAAGCTTCGGGATGCGTGATATTTTCGAAGTCGTGAAATACACAATTATATATATATTTAAAAAGGATGAAAAACAGAAAAAAAAGTGCGCTACACAAGAACATCAAGTACGATATGTTAGTGGATAAAATAAATTGAAACGTGCGAGCGCCGACTTTCCGTCGGTTCTTCGAACGTTTGAACGAGAAAATTTGTTCTTTTTTTTCATTTCATCCTGATTTATTCCGAGTCCTTTGGTACGTCTTCATCTTTTATTATTCGATAAAATCGTCATAAAAGTTTAAAGTGCTGGAAAAAATTAACGAAAAGATAAAAGAATGGACTTACAGTTAATGAAAAGGTAAGTTTTCGAGGTTGTAATAATAATAATTATTATTATATAATAATCTTCGTCTCTTGATTTTTTTTCTACTGTCCAACTAGGATGGTCTAAAAATTCAGTGGGATTTTTGTTTTAATTTTCATGTATATCGCCCGAAAAATTGTTCGAATTCAGAAAAAAATAAATGCGTTTCAAAAGAAAAAAAGAATATATTTAGAGGTTCCGCATTAGAGTGGCCCAAAAATGGATTCGATTTTTTTTTAATTTTCGTGCATATTGTACGGAAATTTGTTCGAATTTAGAAAGAAATAAATGCTTTAAAAAAAAATAAATGCTTTAAAAAAAAATAAAGATACATATTTAGAGGTTCTGCATTAGGATGGCTTAAAAATGCATTCCAAATTGCTTTTTCGAATTTTCATACATATCGACGGGAATTTGTTCGAATTCCGAAAAAAATACAATCTTTTTTTTTTTTTTTGAAAAGAATCATATTTAGAGGTTCCCCATTAGAGTGTTCCAAAAATGCATTGGATTCTTTTTTAATTTTCATGCAAATTGTACGGAAATTTCTTTGAATTCAGAAAAAAAATAAATGCTTAACAAAAATTATATTTAGAGGTTCCGCATTAGGATGGCTTAAAAATGCATTCCAAATTGCTTTTTCGAATTTTCATACATATCGACGGAAATTTGTTCGAATTCAGAAAAAAATACAATCTTTTTTTTTGAAAAGAATCATATTTAGAGGTTCCCCATTAGAGTGGTCCAAAATGCATTGGATTTTTTTTTTAATTTTCATGCATATTGTACGGAAATTCGTTCGAATTCAGAAAAAAATAAATAAATGACATTTACAGGTTCCGCATTCGGGTGGTCCAAAAATGCATTTTAATTTTTTTTTAATTTACAT
Organism: Andricus curvator; assembly: GCA_932195095.1. Taxonomy (NCBI): domain Eukaryota; kingdom Metazoa; phylum Arthropoda; class Insecta; order Hymenoptera; family Cynipidae; genus Andricus; species Andricus curvator. Next base: position 145,237 of record CAKNYM010046464.1, on the reverse strand, counting down.
GCATATCGCCGGGAAATTTGTTCGATTTCAGAAAAAAATCCAATCTTTTTTTTCTTCGAAAAGAATGATATTTAGAGGTTCCGCATTAGAGTGGTCCAAAAATGCATTGGAGTTTTTTAAATTTTTCTACGGAAATTTGTTCGAATTAAAAAAAAAAATGCTTTTTTTTGAGAAAAAAAAACAAAGGTATTTAGAGGTTCCGCATTAGGGTGGTCCAAAAATGCATTAGATTTTTTTTAAAATTTTTGTACGGAAATTTGTTCGAAATCAAAACAAAAAAAAAAATGCTTTTTTTTTTTGGAAAAAATGAAAGATGTCTAGAGGTTCCGCATTAGGGTGGTCCAAAAATGCATTGGATTTTTTTT
>CAKNYM010046464.1:111237-144862 GCA_932195095.1 Andricus curvator | reverse complement strand
TTTAGAGGTTCCGCATTAGGGTGGTCCAAAAATGCATTGGATTTTTTTTTTAAATTTTCATGCATACCGCCGGAAATTTTTTCCAATTCAGAAAAAATAAATGATATTTAGAGGATAAGCCGGAGGGTGATCCAAAAATGCATTGGATTTTCAAAAAATTTCATGTATATTGTACGGAAATTTGTTCGAATTCAGAAAAAAATAAATGCGTTCTTTTTTTTTAATGATATTTAGAGGTTCCGCGATAGGGTGGTCCAAAAATGCGTTGAAATTCTTCTAAAAATAATTTTCATTCATATCGCCGGGAAATTTGTTTCAATCTACAAGAAAAAAGTGCGTTTTTTTTTGTTTTGAATCAAGATTATAATCAGAGGTTTCGCAAGCCCCATGAAGTTTGACACGTATTTCCCATAATTAAAAAGACAACATTTCTCAATTTTTTTTTTCAATTCCTCGCAATTAGCCATAGAATATCATTCAAAAATGACTTTTTAAGTATATATATATATATATACCATTAAACCATTTCCCTTTCAGGGTAGGCGTGACACTACCCGATTCGGGTAGTGTTTCTAGGTTTTTAAGTAACTTTTTAAGTATTATCTCCATAAATTTGACTTATACGGTCGCAAAAAACCCCCTAAGTGTAAAATTGAGGTTTGTGAGTTTTTGGCGCTAACTATGATTTTTCGCGCTTTTTTAAAATAAAAATTGTTTCTAACACATAAAATACTATTTACTTCTGAAAATTAGATATATAAATTGTTTGACAATTTTGTATTGCTTTAAGCAATCTTCTCTTAGAATAGAGTTAGAAAGTCACGGTTTTTAAAAAAAATTCCACTTTTTATCAAATTTTCAATCAGAGTGAGGTAATAATTAATGTTAAAAACATATTTTTTAAAACAATTTATTATTATTGTTAATATCATTTTCTTAGAATAATGCTACAAAATTGCAGTTTTTTCAAAAATTTTCCAACTTTTGTCCAATTGTCAATTAGGGTGAGGTAAATAATTAATTGAAGTTAAGAAAATTATTTGTTTAAACTATTTATTATTATTTTTAATAATGTTCAATTCGAATAATGCTAGAAAGCTGCGGCCATTTCTGAAATTTTCAACTAATAGTCTAATTTTCATTTGGATTGAGTTAATAATTAATTCAATTTAGCAAAAATAATTATTTAAACAAATCATTATTGTTCATAACTATCTACTTCTTTATAAATGCTAGATAGTAACGGAAGTCATTGTTGAAACCATTTATTATTATTTAAAATAATATTCTCTTAGAATACTGCTAGAAAGTTGGAGTTTTTAAATAAAATTTGTAACTTTTTGTCCACTTTTCAATCAGAGTTATTTCAAGTTAACAAGCAGAATTTTCTAAACAGTTTATTAATATTTTAAATAATTTTCACTTTGTTAGAAAGATGCGGTTTTCCTAAAAGTGTTAACTTTTTGTCCACAGAGTGAGGTAATAATTAATGCACTATAGCAAAAAATTCTTTGAACAAATTATTATGTTTATAACTATCGTCTCTTAGATAATTTCTAGAAAGTTGCGCATTTTTCCGAAATTTTTAACATTGCTTTGACTCTTTAGTTAGAGCAAATAGTTAATAAACATTTGAGCGAATAATTTTTTAACAATCTCTTTCTTTTTTGTGAATGTTTTTCCGAAATAAAACAGATACTTGAAATAGTCTTCAAATTTTGTATATGGATGATATTAAATTCAAGTTTTCCTTGAAGTATTTACTGAGAGCCTTTTTTCAAATTTATATTAATAATGGTATTTATTATTTGTTTCTGAATAAAAAGTTAAAAAAAAGCTGAAAATTGCAGAAAACCCGGCAACTTTTTAGAATTACTTTAAGAGAAGATAGTTATAAAAAATAAAAATTTGTTTAAACAATTATGTTTGCTAAATTTGATTACTTACTACCTTTATCTAAGTGATAAGTGAACAAAAAGTTGAAAATTTCAGAAAAAACGCAAATTTTTAACACTATTTGAGCACTATTCTAAGACTATTTTGTTCTAAAATAATAAATTAATTAAACAATTATTTTTGTTAACTTTAATTATTATTACCTTGCTCTAATTAAAAAGTGGACAAAATGTGGTCAAGTTTAAAAAGAACTGCATCTTTCTAGCATGATTCTATGAGAATATTATTATAAATAATAAATGGTTTAAACAATTATTTCTGTTTCTAAATCTTCCAAATGGCATAATATTTAATTTTAAATTATCAAAATTATAAAAACTTTAATTTTAAATATTTTCAATTCGAAGTTCTACAATTTAAATTAAAAGCTTAAATTTTTTTAATACTTAATAAAAACTTACACACAAATAAAAATTTGTAAATTTAAAAAACGTATGAATAAAAATGTTTAAATTTGAATGATTTTGAAGATCAAAAAATCAATTTTTAAATTCAAACTCATCCAAATTGAAGAAATTCCGAATACAAATCATCAAAATTGCAAAATTTTTAACTGTACAACTTAAATCTTGCATTATTTTTTATTCTAAAATTTTAAAATTACAAACTTTTAAATTTCGAAGTTTTCAAAATTTCAATAGCTAAAATTGAAAAACTAAAAAAAAATATAAATAAAAATTCCTAAAATTGGATGGTTTTGAAGATCAAAAGTCAAGTTTTAAATTCACACTCTTCGAAATTGAAGAATTTTTAAATAGAAATCATCAAAATTATAGCATTTTCAATTGTACAACTTAAATCATGCATAATTTTCAATTGTAAATTTTCAAAATTGAAAACACTTTAATTTTAAATATTTAAAATTCGAAGTATTACAATTTAAATTCAAAACTTAAAAATTAAATAAAAACTGACATACAATTGAAAATTCTTAAATTTAAATGTAGTATGAATGAAAATTCCTAAATTTGGATGATTTTGAAAAGCAAAAGACAAAGTTTAGATTCTCAATATTCCCAATTGAAGAAATTTTATAAGCAAATCATCATAATTACAGCATTTTTAATTTCAAAACTTATTTTTCCAATTGAAGCTTGCATATTTTTTAATTGTTAAATTCCAAAATTCGAAAGTCTTCATTCCTAAAGATTATTAATTGAAAGTTCTACAATTAACAGATATTTAATTCTAAGGATCCATACAAAATAATGCTTTATATGCATTATTAATTTAAAATGTTATTTTTTTATAAAGAATGTGAGGTTAACATAGGTATAACAACAATCTTATTCGGAATAAACTATTTATGGACACATTTTTAACTTAATTGAAACAATAAGACAACAATATTGTAAAACTTGTAAACTGCATTCAATTAAAAATTAAAAAATTAAAATTATTTACACACTTGATCTATTTAACCTTGGTTTATTTTAGAAAAATGTATTCACAAAAATTAAAGCTGTATGATTTGTAAAAATGGTAAAAAAATATTCATAGTTGTCACAGAAAAAAATATTTTTTTGTTGTTTTTTTTAGGAGGAACTTTGACTACAGTAGAAGATTTAGAATTTATTATTTTTCTTAAAGTTGACAGAATTAGCGCTGAAGAAGAAAAAGAATACAAATTTAGACTTTTTTTATATTATATTATATTAAAATATATTAAAATTATATTATTTGTCTTGAATTAAGGAAACCGTTTCTTCAAGATAATTTTGTTCACTTAACCAAAAATAACTTCAAATTAAAGAAAAACTTTTTAAATTGAAGACAAATTTTCATTGGAAGAAAAAATTTGTTTTTCAGCAAAAAACATTTTTTTGTATCAAAAAAATTCTTAGAATCAAAGAAACTTTCCTTTGACTGAGAGCCAATGAATATTTTTCTTTGTATCAAAGAATCTTTTTTCTAAGTTCATTCAGTATCCGTATTAATAATTCTAGCTGCTTTATCCGGTTTTTTTTAAAAAAAATTTTGAAAGCAGATTTTTATGATTTGTCACAATACTAGCGGGGTCTCCTTGGCTTTTTAAATCTTTATTTGAATGAGTGTCAAATCAAAAAATTTATAATTTGGTAATTATTTATTTAACGAAGTAGCCGCACTGAAATACAACAAATGAAACTAGGATTTTTTTTTGACAGTTTTTTCTCAAATCATTTTTTATTCACTTTTTTAAATAAAAACATCACTGAATTGTCTTGAATTCTTTTCATACATTTCAGATTATTTTTAAAGATTCCGGGAAATTTGTAATAGATTTCAATAATTTTAAGGGACTTTGAAGAATTTAGGGTATTTTTAAAACTTCTAAGGCATTTTCAAGAGCTTTTAATTTGAAATATTTGAGGAAATTTCAAAAGATTCCGAGGAATATTTTATTAATTGGCACTTTCAAGAGCTTTAACGAGTTTCAAGGGATTTCAAAAGATTTTAAAGGATTTCAAATATTTGAGGTTATTTTAGGTAATTTTAAAAGATTTCAAGTAATTTTAAATTGTTTTTAGCAGTTTAGTGAGATTTCAAAGAATTAAAAATATTTTAGGGAATTTTAAAAGAATTCGAGGAATTATTAATTAATTAAATTAATTTTATTGAATTGCGAAGCGTTTGAAATATTTTAGGATAAAGAATTTTCTATAGTTTCGGAAGATATGAAACGATTTTACAGGATTTATAAGGTCGTAAGATATTTTAAAGGATTTTACGTTATTTTATAAGATTTCCGAGGATTTCAATGACTTTAAGGGATTTTAAAACTCTCAATGTATTTTAATACATTTTCCAGGATTTCAGGAATTATCATAGAATTTCACAGGGATTTTATAATATTTCAGTGGATAAAAAATTTGTTCACGAGAAGTGAGGTATTTTGTAGGATTTTAAATATTTTAGGAAATCTTAAAAGATTCGTAAGAATTCCTAATTGATTTTAATAATTTTAAGAGCTTTAATAACATTTTAGTTGATTTTAAAGAATTTATTCAAGAAAAGTGAGTTATTTCGTAGGATTTTAAAGATTTGAAGAGATTTAAAATTATTTTTTGGATTTCACACTGAATTCTTTGAAATTCTTTTGAATTTTTTAATTCATTAGAATTCTTATAATTTTAATCAATTTTACATAATTCATGTGATTTTTTAAAAGTTTTTATATAATGGGTTCTGCAGATTAATTGATAAAATGACCAAAGGATTTGAAATATTTTAAGGTATTATTCAAATTTCTTGGCATTTTCTAGAGCTTTGAAAAATTTCAAGGTATTTCAAAAGATTTTAAGGAATAAGAAATATTCTAGGTTATTTTAAAAGATTATAAAGAAATTGGTGATTGATTTCAGTAATTTAATAGGATTTCAAAGGATTTGAAATATTGTAGGGTATTTTAAAAGATTCCCATGCATTTTCAAGAGCTTTAAAAAGTTTCAACGGATTTCAAAAGATTCAAAGGATTGGAAATATTTTAGGAAATGTTACCGATTCCCAGAAATTTTTTATTTACTTCAATAGTTTGAAAGGATTTCAAAAACTTTGAAATATTTTAAGGCATTTTAAAAGATTCCAAGATATTATTAAGAGATTTGAACAATTTCAAGGGATTTCCAAGGGTTTTAATAATTTTAAGGGATTTTAATATTTTAATCGATTTCAAAGAATTTATTCACAAGGAGTGAGGGATTTCGTAGGTTTTCAAAGATATCAAGAGATTTTCCAATATTTTTTGCAATTCATTTGGAATTCTTATTAATTTATCCTGAATTCTTTTAAATTCGTTTAAATTCTTCTAGATGCACTCAATTTTACTCAGTTCAATGGATTTTTTAAACGTTTTTGTTTAATTTATCTTGAAGTCATTAGAACTCACCTTACATTTTTAGGAATTCCATCAAATTCTTTTGAATTCTCTTTAATTTTTTTCTAAAATTCATTTCCAACTTACTCAATTCAATGCATTTTTAAAATTTTTGTCAATTCATTTTATTTTTTTTAATTCACCTTGAATTTTTATGCATTTCATCGAATTCTTCTCGTTTCTCTTAAATTCCTCTAAATTCACTCAAATTTTACAAAAGTAAATGGATTTTTTCGATTTTTAAAACTTTTTCCAATTCATTTGAATTTTTAAAAATTGTTTTGTAGTCATTAGTCATTTTTTTACTTAGAAATTAGTAGGGTTTCAAAGATTTGAAGAGATTTGAAATTATTTTTTTGAAATTCACCCTGAATTCTTTTATATTCTTTGGGATTCCCTTGAATTTTTTCACTTCACATGAATTATTCTAAATTTACTCAATTATACTTAATTCAATGGATTTTTTTTTAATTTTCAAAAGTTTTTATTGAATTGATCCTGAAGTCTTTTAACCTCACCTTGAATTCTTAGGCATTTCATAAAATTCTTTTGAATTCCCTTGAATTTTTCTAAGCTCATTTCAAAGTTACTGAATTCATAAAAGTTTCTTCATATTTTAAAATTGTTTTCGATTCATTTACATTTTTTTTAATTCACCTGGAATTTTTATGAATTTCATCGAATTCTTCTCGTTTATATTAAATTCCTCTAAATTCATTCCAATTTTACGGAAATCAATGGAATTTTGTTGACTTTTGAAATTGTTTCTAATTCAGTCGAATTCGTTGGAATTTAACTTGAATTGTTTTGAAGTCTTATAAATTTATCCTGAATTTTTTACCCTTTGAGCACGAAAAAAGTACCCTATGAGCGTGACGAAAAGTACCCTTTGGTCCCTATATTTTATCCCATAGGGACTGTGAGGCCTGTATTTCTTCAATCTTAGCCAGTTCTTTATTTAAATAAAGAAATTTTATTTTGTTTAAATTAAACAAATATAGTATTAAGCAAATCTTTTTTTAAACTCAAAGAAGAAAAAAACGTCATAGCAATGTCAGATAATACGTTAATAATAATGTTAATTAATGTTAATTAATGTTAATATGTTTGTTTGTAGAACCTTACGCATAATTTCAATTATAATTATTATTAACTAGCTGCTTAAAAGTTTATCCAGCTTTTATGTTTATGTAGGTGCTATTTAAATATATAAAAAAACATCCCTAGTGGAATTGTATTTTCACAATAGTATACCAGAACACAAGAAACTAAAATAAAGTATAATATAATTTTTCTTTAAATTACCATTTTGACATTATTGTAATTTATTGTGGTTTATTGATATTGTTATTATCTCTCTCCAAATGGAAATTTCGAAGATTCGAAAAAAATTGAAGTAATTTTATGATTTTATGACAACGGCAATACCACGCTGGAAACACCAGTTCCCGTTAGATGACTGAAGTTAAGCAGTGTTGGGCGCGGTTAGTACTTGGATGGGTGACCGTCTGATACTACTGCGTTGCTGTTGGCGGTGGTGGGTGTAGTGAGCCCACACTTGTAGTTATTTACTACAAGAAACTATACACCTAGAAACACTACCCGAATCGGGTAGTGTCACGCTTACCTCTTGAGGATCGCCGAAAGGGAAATGGCTTAATGGTATATATATATATGAGATTTCAAAAGATTTTCAAAGATTGCAAAGGATTTCAAAGGATTTTAATGAATTTCAAGAGATTTTAAAGGCTTTTAATGATTTCCGGGATTTCAAAAGACTCCAAACTATATCCACGGATTTTAGAGGATTTCGTAAGATTTCGAAAGATTTAAAAGAATTTCGAAGGATTTCCTAATAATATAAAAGATTTTAAGAAATTTCGAAAAATATGATAGTTAAGTAGTTGAAATTAACTTCTCATATGCAAAGAATATAAAAAACGAGAAAAAACTAAAAAATGCTTAAATTCATTTGAACAAAATGTCTAAAAATGTATGTTTACGGACGCATTAAATTAGTTAATATATATACAATTATCAAGTTAGTATTAATTATTGTAGATATTTTTTAAATCTGTTTAGAGTTTATACTTATTTAGATTTGAATTTGCCGCGCTAATCTCGAATGTATTCGATTAGTCTTCCGTTCGATTATTTGGCAATGAACGGACGAAAGGAAGACAACTTTGTAAAAGTGACGAACACATGATCCAAAAAGCTATGGTCCCGCCACTTGGGGGTACGAAATACGTTCAAGCCGCGTCTCGTACAGCGACAGCCATATTGGTTACCATGACAACGCAGAGACGCTTTCCGAAGTACGATTGAAATCATTTCGCGTCAGTTGCTTAGCTGGAGGTTAATAATTTTAGTTGAAAATTTAACTATTTTGTATCAAATTTTTTTTTGTTGGTCGAAAATGAAACTAGTAGGTTGAAAATTAACTTTTTTGTTGGAAATTTTATTTTATTTGTTGAAAATTCATCCTTTTGGCTTGAAAATTCAACTCTTTTGTTTTAAAGCGTTCTTTTTAGTTTGAAAATAAATCTCTTTCACTGAAAAATGTTCATATTTTTTGTTTAAAAATACAACTGTTTGGTTGAAAAAAGTGACTGAAAACCTTTCTTGGTTGAATATTGAACTATTCTGTTGAAAATTCATCTTTTTGGTTGAAAATTCAACTAATTATTTGGAAGTGGAACTACTTTGTTAAAAAATCATTTATTTGGTTTATGTTTCATCATTTTAGTTCAAACCTCCTTCTTTTGTTCAAAATTTAATTCTTCTGTTGACAATAATGTTTTCTAGATGAGAATTAATTGTTTTAACTGAAAATTTAACTCGTACATGTTTGGTGCAAAATTTATTTTCTTAAGTTGAAAATTCAAATATCTGGTTTAAAATTTCTGCATTTTATTGAAAACTCGAATTTTGTGGGAGAATATACAATCTTATTGGTGACTAATTCATCCTTTTGGTTGGAAATTCCTTTAAAAATTCAAATATTTGGTGGAAAATTCATGTACTTTGTTAAAAATTCATCTTATTGGTTGAAAATTTGAAAATTGATCTTTTTGGTTGAAAATTAGATTTTTCTTATTTAGAATTCATTTTTTAAACTGGAAATATATCTTCCATTTTTTGTCGAAAATTTATCTTTTCTGGCAGAAATTTAATCTTCTTGGTGGAAAATTATGCCATTTCCTTGAAAATTTACTTTAATTGTATTGAAAATTAATTTTTTTTCTGGAAATTTAACTATTCTATTTTTAGTTGAAAATGTATCTTTTTTTCGGTGAAAATTTAACTATTTGTTGAAAATCCGTCTTTTTTCGTAAAATAGTACTCACTTTAGTTGAAATTTCCTTTTTTTGGTTAAAAATTAATTTCTTCGGTTGAAAATTCGTTTGTTTTTTGTTTGGAAATTTATTTTACTGACTGAAAATTATCCTACTTCCTTTTTTTTTGGAAAATTTACTTTTTTTGATAGAAATGTAATCTTTTTCGTTAAAAAATTATCTGTTCAGTAGAAAATTTAACTATTCTACTTTTTGTTAATAATTAATTTCTTTCATTGAAAAAAAACTGTTTAGTTGAAAATTCGTTTTTTTTTTGTTGATAGAAAATTCATCTTTTGGATTGAAAAATCACTTATTTGATCAAAATTTCATATTTTTGGTTAAAAATTCATCATAGTGATAAAAAAATAATTTCTTTGTTTAAAAATTCGTTTCATTTTAGTTGAAAATTAATTTTTTAAACTGAAGATATAACTATTCCATTTTCGCTTGAAAATTTATATTTTAAGTTGAAAATTAATTAATTTTTCTGAAAACTCGTTTTTTTAATTTACTTTTCTAACTGCAAATTCAAATATTATATTTTTGGTTTGTAAATTTAGCTTTTTTAGTTTAAAATTGAATTAGTTTGTTAAAAAATCATCTTTTTGTTGTGAAATTTATTTATTTTTTTTTTTTGAAAATTCGTTTTTTTTTTTGTTCAACAATTATTTTCCTGATATTTTAACTATTCTGATCTTGGTTGAAAATTGATTTTTTTAAAATGAAAATTCATAAACTTTGTTGAAAATGAGTCTTTTTTGGTAGAAAATTAAATTTTTGGGTTGAAAATTCAACTGACTATTTGGTTAAAAATTCATTTCTTTGGTTGAAAATGTATTTTTTTGACTTGAAAACACAACTAAAAAGTGTTTAAAATATATTTAGAAACAACATTTTTTTGCATCAACATTATTAATCTCTAAGTGTATGATTAGTTTTATACCTCGAAGAATTTAGAAATTGGGATTTTGTAGCAACCCTGAATAAGGCACTGTTTAATGCGAATAATATGTTTTCTATTACTTTGATTTCTTTTATCATTTAAATTTAGCGCCCTTTCCAGTTTGAAACTACCATTTTACCGCGATATTTAAATAATGGAATTATTATTAATAAAAGTAGAAAATACGATTTTTTAAATCCTAATTCAAAATTAAGCAACTGGTAATCTAGAAAAAATAGCTCACTTTTCAAATAAATTGAAAATTATATTTTATAGAATTTTTTTTGTCTCTTCTGAAAATCGGCGAATTGTTGGTTGATTCCTTTTGCAGTGCCACCCTTCAAATATTAGTAAACTCACCATTTCGTACAATTTAACAATTCTAACATAATTATTTTTTCAATCTTTATAATAATTAATAACAATTTTTTTCTTACAGCATCATTTCGAGCTCCAACAATCCAGATTATTAATAATGATGAATTATACCGTGTTTCAAAGGTTATTGGAATAGTCCACAGTCGAACGTTTTATTCAATGCTTGCAACTGGTCCAGCAGGTAATTTAAAAAATAAAACAATCTCGAACAAATATTAGGAAATTTTGTCCAAATCTATAGTTTTTTTCCCGAAAAAAAATTAAAAATATAATTTGTTGCATCCAGCGCCTCAGTAATTAATACTAACTAATAATTATTAATAATTAACTACTAATAATTATTAGTACACTAACAATTTAGCGTAATTTAGTAATTCTCAGTTAATGCGTTTTTTAAACCTTTTAATTAATTAATTGCTATGTTTTTTCTTACAGGATCACATCGATTTATGCCAATCGATCCTGAAGATTATGATGTACTGTTACGCGATGGAAAACCTTTGGCACAATATTATGAGATCGGGTTTTACCCGTATCTTTAATAGCCACATGAACTTCCTCGTCCAGCAGGTGATTTAAAAACTAAACTCATACGCGCGCTCCCCGTGGAGAAATTATCCAATTTGATCCTGATTCCCGACGTGGCCCCGATCGGGTTAGCCCAATGCGGCCCTGATCATGGCTACTGTTGTGGTCCTGGTCGGGCCACATCGGACTACCCTGTGTTAATTCATAGTTATTAGTTTAAAAATTAGAATTAATTAAATTTAAAATTACTCCCTGTCTTAATTAGTGAATATTCAACTAATTTTCATTTCAGTGACTAACCTAAAGTTAAGTAGTTAAAATTAACATCTCATATGCAAAGAATATAAGAAACAAGAAAAAACTAAAAAATGCTTAAATTCATTTGAAAAAAAATTTCTAAAAATGTATGTCTACGGACGCATTAAATTAGTAAATAAATATACAATTATCAAGTTAGTATTAATTATTGTAGGTATTTTTTTAATCTGTTTAGAGTTTATACCTATTTAGATTTGAATTTGCCGCGCTAATCTCGAATGTATTCGATTAGTCTTCCGTTCCATTATTTGGCAACGAACGGACCATGATCCATGAGATAAACCGGTAAAGTAATGTGGATAAATCGCTTTAAATAATTCTCAATTCACCTCGTTAATCATTTAAGCAAAGTTTTAGACCGGGGTGAGGTGTTCATATCAAACTAGAATTATCCAGCTCTCTAAGATTTCCGACAGTGAACTTTGAGAAAGCGTCGACAACTTTTTGGCATTATAACCTCACTTTTTTATACATTGCTCCACGTGCCAAAAAACTTTTCAATCAAATTGTCGAATTTTCAAACAAAAAAGATTAAAGTTCAATCAAATATCAGAATTTTCAAGATAAAGAACAAATTTTTTAGAAAGCAGTTGGTTCTTGATCAAAAAAGTTTATTTACATCTAAAAAAGCTAACTTTTCTACAATGAAAGCAGATTTTTCAACAAAAGAGTAAAGTTTTTAAGCTGAAAAGTCTAATATTATAAAAAACAGTGACTTTAAAATAAATACATAAATAAATCTTCAACAGAAAAGATCATTTTCAATAAAAAAGATAAATTTTTAACAAGATAGTTGTATTATCAACCAGAAACTTGAACTTTCAACAAACAAGAATAATTTTATACCCACAAGGATATGACTTTTTAACAAAATATATGAATTTTTAACAAGATAGTTGAATTATCAACCAAAAAGTTGAACTTTCAACAAACAAGAATAATTTTCTACGCAAAAAGACGACTTTTTAACAAAAAATATTAATTTTCTACCAAATCGTTGAATTTTCAAACAATAAGTTAAATTTTCAACAAACAAGATTAATTTTCTAGCCAAAAAGACGACTTTTCAACCAAATTCTTAAATTTCCTACCAAATAGTCGAATTTCTATCTCATAAACTGAAAATGGAATAGTTAAATTATCAGACAAAAACTCTGATAAAAAATTAACTTTGAGCATAAGTACCCATTTTCAACAAAATTCGTACATTTTTAACCAAAAAGGATAAATTTTCGACCAAGAAGATTAATGTTTTATCAAAAAAGATGAATTTCCAACAAAATACATGAATCTAACGACAAGTTGCAGAATATTTTTCAAAATATTTATATAATGTTTAATATTTTTAATTAATTGTTTACTTCTTTATTAAATAAATTATATTTTAATAATATTCTTATAAATAAAAATTAGAATGGGCCTGTTCAGGGCCAGATCGGGCCTTCCTTATGGATACCCCAGTCAGGCCCTGATCGGATTAGGCGTTTCATTTCGATTCTGGTCCTAACTGGGATATCCGATTGGGGCCAGATTTTGCCAGATCTGGCCCCGGCCAGGGCCACTGAAATTTCTGCACGTGTTAATAAATGACAATTAAAATCAATTATTTTCATTTTATTTGTGCTCTTAATTAATGATTATCCACTGTAGGTTGCATTATCCACTGGAGGGAGGTTCCCCCTATATTCGCTGATAGTTTGCTCCATGCTCGTGCTTGAGAGATAATTTTCTTTTTTGAAAAATGAGACTTCAAGTTTTTTGCCACAACGGCACGAGATAAAAAAAAGTCGAAAGAACAAAATGGTTTCTCTAAAAAAAGTTATAGAAAAACGTCTCTTGATACTTCTAAATTGCTTTATTAATAGTTTCAACAACTTGTACATCAAACTTATTTTAAAATCGGTATTTTTTAAATAATCTAATGTAATCTAATCTAATCTCATATAATCTAATCTAATCTGATCAAATCTCATATAATTCAATCTAATATCTTCGATTTGCATGGGTTTGTGGTGTCTCCCAGTCATGCTCCACCCATCTCTCCCAAAGTGCATCTGGTATGTCTGAATGAGTAGGGGTCTCTAACTTCATAAACGCTATTAACATATTATCAGTTCCTTTAATTGTCATATATATGCGATTTCCTAGCCTTAAGTCTGGTAAATGACCTTCGTAGGGCTGAAAATTAGATGCAGTATAATATTGAGTGTGCAAAGGCATCTTAGCTGTCTTCGGAAGAAGACGAGCTTGTTCCCGCGGATTGATTCTAAGGACTTTCTTGAATGCGTCTTTTAAACTGGGAACCAAGTTTATATGTACGAGGTGCTCATGTACCAGTATAGTCCGTCCCTCGCCAACCACTATCAAAACTCCATATTCCGTGTAAGCTCTAGGTTTGTTTATTGCCCAAGGGGGAGTGCTGCTGACGGGGTCGAAAATTCCAAATAAAATAGAGTCATCCTCCATAACTACCTGAATGAAGGTTGGAGAAGCACTTAATTCTGTAGGAAAAAAAAGTACATTTATGAAGTTTTTGCACGCTGGTAATAAGGTGGGCCGTAGAATAGTATATTGTGTATCAAGGGCGTAAAGGTGTTCGCACAAGAAAATCCGTTGTAGTGTGCTGAAGACGTCTCACGGACGTGCCGTCCGCGCGCGAACTCATAACGCCAACCAATCGCGTGCAACCTGTCGTGCTGCTGCGGTCCGAGCGGTGACGCACACACCCTGGCGGACCGAACGAACGGAGCGGATACGCTACAGCGTATCCTTATAGTATCCACATGTGTGGATGACACTCCGTGTCATGCAAGAAAAACTCATTTAAAAAGAAAGATGAACATTTCACTTGTTGAAATTCGGATTCTACGTGAAATTTTGCGTTAAAAGGTCACGGAGTAATCGCAATAGTTTTTCATGCAACATTAAAAACTTTAAAAAATATAATACTTATCGATGACGTGGGCTGAAGGCGACTTCAAACGCATCGTCGACGGATAACGCCTATTAACTGCTACTGAACGAGGTTGCGTTTGAAGTCGCCTTCAGCGCACGTCATCGTGAAATGTTAATCTTTCTTTTTTAATGAGTTTTTCTTGCATGATACGGAGAGGATACGATGTGGATACTATAAGGATACGCTGTAGCGTATCCGCTCCGTTCGTTCGGTCCGCCAGGGCAAGTACGTCGCTACTTACACTAGTTCGCAACGCACTTGAGTAAGTGCTGCCACGGACCGTAGCAGCACAGCAGGTCGCACGCGATTGGTTGGCGTTATATGTTCGTGCGCGGACGGCACGTCCGTGAGACGTCTCCAGCGCACTGCTACGGATTTTCTTGTGCGAACACCTGGTCGGCAGTCGCACGAGGCAAAATAGCCGTACACGGAAAAAATTTATCCGTAAAAAAGTCACGAACTAGTAGCTAGGTCTCGGATATGAGAAAAATTCATCGGATATTTATGTATTTTCGTAAATAACCTGCGAACTTTGAGAAAGATTGAGGAACTCGATGTGAAAATTCTAAAACGGTTCATCACTTTTTTTTACGTGAATAATTACAAAAATATTACGAGTGATTGGGAAAAGATTCTCAGAGCACTCACGAGCTTGCCCGACAAATCTGGGAACTCCAAACTAAGTCGCCCTGTACGTGGGCCACGCACACACGCGCGGTGCGTGTGTGCGCTCGTATGTGTGCCTCGAGCTCGTCGAATGAGTGGCTAGAAGTTTTATAATACCTTTCTTGTTTGGCCTCGATGGCTGCGCGTGTTTACGCACTCCTGGTTTATGTTTAGAAACTGGTGAGTCAGCAGTGTTTGAGGTTCGAATCTTCTGAGTTGCGAATTTATAAATTAATATAAAATTAAATCGCACAAATAAAATTTTTCCTCTTTTTATTTCAGTCTGAAATTTTCAGGAACTGTTCGTAGGAAATTCGAACTGTTCGTAAGAAACTTCGAAATTTATGCATATATTTCTCATAGAAATAAGGATTTAATGTTTCATTTTTTTATCTCGTATCCGAGACCTAGCTACAAGTTCGTGACTTCTTCACGGATAAATTTTCTCCGTGTAGGCCATTGATACACACCATAATTTTTGTCCTACCCTTCTTGAAAACAAGCATGTTAAGCACATAGAGGATGTTTGGTGTACTTGACAATTTTAGATTATAAGTGAAAGAAAGAAATAGCGTACTTTGCAGAAGGGAGACTGGGGGGTCCAGCGATACAATTTTTTAAAGATAAAGATAATTATGTGTAGCGGGCGTAAAGTTTTATGTAGCGGACGTAAAGTGTTATTTAGCGGGCGTAAATTGTTGTGTAGCGGGCGTAAAGTTTCATGTTGGCCCGGCGGCGGAGTGCGCATGTGCCAACGTCACTGGGATGGAAGCGGCCACATTACGCCTGCCTCACGTGCATGCAATGACGCGTTTTCAAGGGGGGGGGGAGGGTCGGACAAAAAATCTTTTTTTAGTTTTTCATTGCGGCTGGAAATAGTATATTCTGCACCAAGGCAGCGAAATAGTGTTTTTACGGCCGAGCGTGAGTTTTTGCAAACACGTGACACCGTAAAAACACTTTGCTGCCTCGGTACACACGATATTTTATGTAGTAACTCTTTAAATTTGAATGAGTAAAATATAACTGATAGTCAGTTAAATTTTACTAATTGCTGTAGCTAGAATACAGTCACTGATAATTAGTAAAAATGTACTGATTCAATTAGTAATTATTACTATATGCACGCGCACTATCCGAATTCATAATTATATGTTTCTTAAACATTTTTAATGTAAATGATCCTACACAAACGAATTTAATGATGGAAATATTTTATTTGTTTATATTTATAATTATATTTTTTAAAACTATTATTCTTTATTTTATGAATGATCAAAATTCGGATTTATTGATTGCAGGCTTAACAGTCTTTCCCCTATTCCCCTATTTCCCCCTTTTCGACGATTTCCCACTTAAATGCGAACTGAATTAATAGAACCCAATACGATAATCGAACTATTTTTGGTTGAAAATTATTTATTTTTTATTGAAAAGTCTACTAATTTATTTTTAGATGAGAATTCATTTGTTGTATTTAAAAAAAAAGTTTGGTTGGAAATGAACTTTATTATTTAATATTCTTATTTTACGTTTTTAATATATAACTGCTTTGTAGAAAATTCGTCGTTTCGACATAAAAATTCAACAATTTGGTTCAAACATTGTTTCTTTTTTGACTGAAAAATCTTTCTTGTTTAAAAATTTCCCTCATTTGTTAAAAAATTGTTAAACATTCGCTTTTTGTTTGTTTTTAAACTAAGTTTTTTAACTTGAAATTTAAATATTCCATTTTTGGTTAAAAATTGATATTTTTTAGTTGAAAATTCTTATTTTTTGGTCAAAAATTAATCTTCCTAGTTAAAAATTCAACTTTTTGGTTTAAAATTGATCTAATTTAGTTGGAAACTGATCATTTTATAAAACATTGATCACTTTGGTTACAAATATAACTATTTTGTTGAAAATTCATTTTTTTGGTTAAAACTGATTTTTTAACAGAAAATTCAACTATTCCATTTTTGGTTGAAAATTCATATTTTTTAGTTGAAAATACAAATATTTGAATAAAAATTGATCTTCTTTAGTTCAAAATTCAAATATTTGGTGAAAAATTGACTTATTTTGCTGAAAATTAGTTGTTTTTTTGTATTTAAAATTACCTTCTTTATTTAAAATTGTAACTATATTCCATTTTTGGTTGAATATTGATATTTTTAAGTTGAAAATTGATGTATTGTGAAAAAAATTCGTCTTTAACTTTTTTGTTGAAAATTCATATTTTCGGGTTGGTTTGAAAATTTGGTTGAAACTTAAACTATTTTATTGAAACTATATTTATTTTGGTTAAAAATTCATAACTTTATAGTTGAAAATTCATGAGTTTAGTTGATAATTCATGTCTTTGGTTAAAAATTTATCTATCGTATCGAAAATTATTTTTTTTTTGTACAGAAATTAATCTTTTTAATTAAAAATTTAACTATTATATTTTTGGTCGAAAATTCTTCTTTTTGTTTAGAAATTGTTGTGGATATTTTGTTGCAAATTCATTTTTTTGTTGAAGTTTCATCATTTTAGTTGAAAATTCGTCTTTTTGGCTTAAAAATTTAAAAAATTTTGAAAAAAGTAATTCTTTTTTCTAAAAAATTCAACTATTTGATTGAAAATTAACTTTTTCTGTTGAAAATTCATATTTTCGGGTCGGTTTAACAATTCACCTCCTTTGTTTAAATATTAAACTTTTTTTTTGGAAATATATTTATTGTTGCTAAAAATTTATCTGTTTAGTTGAGAATTCATGGCTCTGGTTAAAAATTTATCTCTTTCGTTAAAACTTATTTCCTTTTACAGAAATTAAACTTTTTAATTAAAAATTTAACTATTATATTTTTGTTTGAAAATTCATCTTTCTGTTTAAAAATTCAATTATTTGGTTAAATGTTGACTCTTTTGTTGCTATTTTGTTACAAATTAATTTTTTGTTGGAGCTTTATCATTTTAGTTTAAAATTAATCTTTTTGGTTGGAAATTCAACTATTTGATCAAAAATTCGAATAATCTTTGTTCATCAAGTTTTTTTAACTGTTTAAACCATTTTCATTTTTTTACCATTTTTTTCCATTTTAACTGATTTAAAGTTAGGAATTTACATACTTTACATACTTAATGAATTTATTAAATTTAGTAATTTATAATGATTATAATAATTTAATAATTTTATATTTTATATAATTTATTTTATTTATAGTTATAATTATTATTGAAAAATATTGTTAATTTGTGTAATTATAATATAATGAGAAAACTTATAAGCGACATGGTGTAGAGATTAGAAAAACTAGACTTTTGATCCAACTTTTCAAAAAAAGTGAGAAATGAATGAATAAATAATTGTTTAAACATTTAATAATGTCGAAGAAAAATATTACTTCTGCCATTCTTAATGAATGGTGTGTAATTATTTGAACAAATACTACATTTTCAAGATTTGGTGGGAAAAAATGTAAACAAATCGGAATTATTTAAACAATTGGAAAACGTTCTCAACCAAAAATATTATGTCAAAATTCGTTGAATTTGTCATTATTCCCAGAAAAAAAAACTATTCATGATTTGGAATGAAAAACAAAAATTGAAAAAATATAAATTGTTTAATCAATTGGCAAATGCGTGAAACAAAAAATATTATTCTCTTCATTCACTTACTGTGCCATAAATACCAAACAATAATCACCCATCATGATTTACAGGAAAAAATTAAAATTAAAAAATAAGAATAATTCTTTAATAAAATTAAAATTATTTCAAAAATACTTGCAAAGCTGTCACTATTAGAATACAAAAAATTTATGTTGCAATAATTACAAAAAAAAACCGTCTTCATAACAAATTTTACATGAAACCGCTATTTTGCATTTTTCTGGGCATTTTCCGGGCACAATAAAGAAATGTTTGGGCATTAAATTTCCAAAAATTTAATAACAAATAGTTGTTTTTCGAACTTTTGAGCATACTGAGCTTTTCCGTTTAAAATCTCATTTCAATTTCAAAAGACCAATATTACATATTATATTATATACTCGCTTCAATATTGATGAATTTAAAACAAAAATGCAATTTGAGAAAACATTTTTGCCCCACTCTGGGTCGCTCCTACTTTTTTCCAGGAGGGGAGTAGTGGAGAATTAAAGAGGAGGGGCAGTGAGGGGAATTAGGCTGAAGTGATCGGTGGGGAAGTAGAAAGGAGATGTAGGGGTGGGGTGAAGAAGTAGAGGACACTGGAAGTAGGGAAGCGGAAGACGTGAATGTGTTTTGGCGGGGGAGTAAGCGGTGGAGAAGTAAGCGGTGGAGAAGTAAGCGATGGGAAGTAGAAGTTATGAAAAGGGAAGTGAAGGAAGAGAAAGTAGGGGAAAGTTGAAGTAGGAGGGGGTAGGAAATTGGAAGTGGAGTATGGATGGATATAAAAGTAGGGGGAGGTGTAGTGGAGGATCGTGAGTTCGGAAGTAGGAGAGGAGATGTAGGGGTGAAGTGACGAAGTAGGGGGGCAGTGAAGGTAGGGGAGCAGTGTGGGTAAGGGAGCAGTGGAGGTAGGGGGGAGAAGACAAGTAGGCGTTTTGGTGGGGAGCGGTTGCTGAGCGGTGGAGAAGTAGGCGATAAGGATAACAAGTTGTGAAAAGGGAAGTGGAGGAAGAGAAAGCAGGGGAAAGTAGAAATAGGAGGGGGTAGGGAAGTGGAAGTGGAGTATGGATGGATATGAAAGTAGGGGGAGGTGTAGTAGAGGATGGTGAGTTGGGAAGTAGGAGAGCAGATGTAGGGGTGGAGTGAGGAAGTAGGGGGGCGGTGAAGCAGTGGAGAAGTAGGCGATAAGAAGGATGAGAAGTTATGAAGAGAAAAGTAGGGAAAGGGAAAGCAGGGGGAAGTAGGTATTAAGATAATACTTGTTTGAAAACAGGTAAATAAAAAGCGGTACAAATTGTATGGAGACCTCTATGATATCCAGAAACGTACATAAAATTAGCACCCATTGAAATATTAAAATAACGAAAATAAGAATTTCTCTAAACATGATTTTGAATATTTTTTCTAAAATCAATAGTTTTTGAGAAAATGGGAAATACCAATTTTTCAAGTTCAACTTTGAATCTCGCTTCTAGAGACTCAGCACAAATTCGAAACCCACATATTTTATTCATTATTTTAGGAATAAAAGTTTTGGAAAACATATTATGCAGTTGTTCGTGGCTTTTATTTGGAATATAAGGATCACTTTAGTTGACAATTATTGAGAAATTTTGTGATTTTTGAGGCTTTGAATTTTAATTAGTTTTATTTTTGAAGCTAATGAACTTTTTACAATTTCAAATTTATTATTTTGAGATAGTGTCTACAATTGCAGTTTTCAGAATAAAACATATTTAAATGAGGAAGCTTCCAATTTTATCACTAGCGCAGTTATTATGTTGTCGTTTAATATTTGTAAAAAAACAGAATTTATTGTTATAGCATTTGAAATTTGACAATATTTCTTAAATTCAGGAATGTACAATTCATATTCGATACTTTCAAGTAAACATCTTCAAAACTATATGTAAGATTTGTTACAAATCATAATTTTAAAATTACATTACACTTACGATTGAAGGAAAGTAAAGTCACGAAGGTGAAGAGGAGAGTCGAAACAGTTATATTCATTTTTTTCAAATAGACACTAAACACGGAAATGGAAGAGTAAACTGATTTAAAAAAAACTGAAAAATGACCTGATAAAATGCTGGTATATATACTAACATTGATCATCTATGCAATGACACGCTTTATTTATTCTTCAAAAAAATAGAGTGTAATGAGGAAGATTATTGATGCCGGATATCCAAATTTTCATTTCCCGCTGTTGTTATTCTCCATTGAACCTTCAAGATAATTAAACACAATAACATGTGTAAAAACAGAGATGAAAATAGCTTTTCATACATTTTTCTGTTTCACATATAAAAATGCGAACAAAAACAAAAAAATTATATCTCATAAAGGAAGTTCGTGGGTTTTCCGTGGATGTAATTCTTAATCAATAAAATGATCTGAAGAAAATATAGAAGAATCAAAAATTGATGACAGCAGTCTTTCTGAAAAATTTCAAATTTCTTGATTTTTAAAATGCCAAATGACTGAACAATGAATAATAATAATTAATAATAGTAATAATCAATAATTAATAATACTTAAAAATTTTCAAATAATTGAAGAAGATTTCAAGAGTTTGAAGATATTATCTGGTGCGATTTTAGAGAATCTCAATTTTTCAAGGGATTTCATTTCGTCGAAGGATTTCGACAAATGTTTAGCGATTTTGAGATATTTTAAGGATTTGAGAACGACTTCCGCCTATTTCAAAAATTGTTATTGTTATTGTGTTCATTTCCAAGTCTATTCAAACGAGAAGTAGGCCATAATATCGTGAAACTTGTAAATATGCTACATCATTTCCACCAAAAAATATGTTTACAAAAATTATTCCTTGAAAATGGAAAAACAAGAATCATTTACACACTAACTTTATTTCCGTAAACGAGAGTAAAACCGAATTGCTACACAATATTATTTTTATTTTATAAAATATTTTAATTCTTTCAAATCGTTTTATATATTAAAATGAACAGTCGACAAGAAAAGTTCAGTAATTCATTATTAACTGCAATCACTGAAGAATTATTCAATGTTTTTTCACAGCTGGACCTTCGTAAAATAAACTAGTATTTTTTTTAACTTATTATGCTAAAATATTACTATTTTATTATATTCGATTCATCTTTTTCCATTTTATGTTGTCAAAACTAAGAAAAGTAATTAATGTACTTTAATTTTCCCTATACATCATTAAACGAAAAAATATTTTTTTTTCTGTGAATTTTAATTTTAAATTTTGAATTTAAAAGAATTTTAATTTTATATTATTTTAAATCGAAATTTGAATTGTTTAATTTGAAATGTATTTTTTAAATTCGAAAGTTAAGCTGGCTTTCCGGGTTTAACAACAATCTCAGCGTAACTAAAAGACGCAATGAAGTTACTAAAACTCATTAAAAAAATTAATAAAGAACTTATTTTTTTTTGCAAAAATTAAATTTGTCAACTCTCATTGTGAAGATATTTTCTTCATTTGTTTTGTTTTCAAAAGCTACTTTATTTTAGAGAAGCATGATCAAATATTATTAAGGGTGGTTACCCCCTACAAAATAATTTTACGTACAAATAAAAAAATAAAACACGTTAACTTTATTTAATTATCGCGAGCAACATATATCCATTCCAAATTTTTTGGCCTGAATTCACTCATTTTGGTAAAATTTTTAGTGCCATGAAAAATAATTTTGGGGAAGTTCACCCCCGTAAAACTTTTTTGACAAATTTGAGAAAATCATCATTTTGATCTATCATTCATTTATTTATATCAATTGAATTATTATGATTATTAATAATTTATATAATCATTATTATGAAATTAAATTATATTCATTAATAAATAATAAACAATCCACCTAATTTTTGTTAAAAAATCGACCATCAGAGAGCTCTGAAAAATTTCATAAAATTTACTTTAAAAAAATTCGAAACTGGTTACCTAGAGAAAAATTATGTTCAGATTTAAGAAATTGTTTCTTTACCTACGTTATTCTAGTTTAAAATGGAAGTCAGAAAAAAAAAACTGGAAGATTTTAAGGCTAATTTTTTAGTTTTAAAAGATTTTTCACGAATTTTAGGAAAAATTAAAATAATTTTAAAGATATGTACAATTTAAAAAAAATTTTCTTAAATAATGTGAAAGTAAGAAAGTATTACCAAATTTTTTGGAATGTAGATTTTGAAGATTTCAAATCAAAAATGTAGAAGCTTTTTAGGAATTTAAAAAAATTTCATGAGAACTTTTTTCAATTCCTAGGAAAATTTAAAGTCATTTTTCATTTGGTAACAATAATTTTAAGAGAATATTTAAAAAGATTTTAAAAAAATTTTTAAATATTTTTTAAATTGTAAAAATAATATATGAAAAAATGTAGGGTAAGTTTTTTAGTTTTGAAATATTTTAGGAAAAATTCGAATGATTTTAGAAAATATATAGAAGTTTTGCAGTTGAGAAAAGAATTAAAAATTTAAAAATATTTGAAAAAATGGAAAAAAATGTAAATTATTAAAAAATTTCCGAACAAAAGTGTAAAAAGGTTTCAAGATAATATGCAATTTAATTTTTACAATTTTTTAAATATACAATAATATACAATTTATATTCTCCTAATATTCCTCTTAAATTTAGAGTGATTTTTTATTCTGGAAGATTATTTTTAACAGAAGGTTTTAAAAGATTTCACAACAATTCAAAAGATTTTTAGAAAGTGTAAAAAAAGAATTTAAAAGATTCTAAAGCAATTTTAGGAATAATTCGAGTTAGTTTAAATTATATTTTATTTATTCTTAAATTTTTTCTAAACTTCCACAATATCTAAATATCTGTCAAGCTGATCTAAAGTTTTCCAAAAATGTTGTAAAATCTTTCAAAATAGAAAAACGTTATCAGAAAATTTCTAATTATGTTTTCGACACATATAAAATTTTCAAAAATCTTTTTAAATTTTCTTAAGAAACCTAGGAAAATTGAATTTATATAATCTTAAAAACAAATAAACAAATAAGCCTAAAAAATAAAATGTCATTCGAAATTTTTATTTTGCATTAAACATTATTTTTCACTCAAATAGGAAAACTACTAGTGAGGTGCTATTTGAATAAAAAAAGGATGCTTAATATTGAATAAGAAAAAAAGTCCAGAAAATATTTTTTCAAATTTATCCTTATGTTATTAAAAAAAAATAATCTGGAGAAATGAGAATTTTAAAAAAGATTGTAGTTTAACTTTATCAAGCGCAATTCTTCAGGAAATTAATATTTTGTACATATATTTTAAAAAGATCATTTTTAACGTGAATAAAGTAAGGTTAAATAGA
Source organism: Andricus curvator (assembly GCA_932195095.1). Classification (NCBI taxonomy): domain Eukaryota; kingdom Metazoa; phylum Arthropoda; class Insecta; order Hymenoptera; family Cynipidae; genus Andricus; species Andricus curvator. Next base: position 120,981 of record CAKNYM010046464.1, on the reverse strand, counting down.
TGAAGTTAGGAAATAATTCTTGTTTTTCCATTTAGAGGCAGTAGCTTGTAAATACGTCGTGTTTTTCGAGGTGATGTGTTTTCCGGATTCTTACAAATTTTGCGTGGTCACTGAAATTAAAAAAAAATTTATTTGAAGTTATCAAAACTGAACTGAAAATTAGAGCACTCAAAGTTGCACTTTTTTGAATTTGAAAGTTTTTAAATTGAAGCTTAAACAAATTTTAATTCGGAAATGTTTGATTTAAAGTCTTAATAATTTACATCTGTAAAATGGAAGCTTTTCCGACTTTTCAATTCAACAATTTTTAATAAAATTAATGCCGTTCCACTGTTAAATTTCAAACATTCAAATTTTTTAATTTGAACAGTTCAAATATTTCTGGTTGAAAAATATAAATCCACACTCAGAAATAAAATTCTTTGGTTCAAAGATTTCTTAAAATCAATGATTTTTCTTATTTATTTATTATTTCTTATTCTTATTTTTCTCAGTCTAGAAAATAAGAAAATAATAAATAAATATAATAATTCATAATAAATAAAATAAGAAATAATAATATAAATTTATAATATTAATTTAATTTAATTAATTCAATTTTATAAGTATTATCGATATAATATTATTATTTAGATTATCTACAATTTGTATAATTTAACAAATTATTTTAATTATAAGTTTTTGATACTTTTACTAGCGTTCTTTGGTTATTATTTTTGTAAGTTTATCTTAACAAAAATAATTTAATTACCATAAATTATTATACTAAATGTCATTAAATTTAATTTATGCGGAATCAATCCATAATAACGAAAATAAAAAAATAATTAGTTAATTAAATTTCTTTTGATGCAATTATTTAATTATAATTTGTAGGCCAAATCTTAAGTTTGTAAAAACTCTTGAAATACTTTAAAAACACTTCTTTAATAAAGTAACTGCTAAAATGTCTTTTTTTTTAGGAATGACTAAAAATGAACATATTCTTTTTGAATAATGTTAGAAATGGCGTTTTTTTTCTGAAATTTTTAACTTTTTGTCCACTTTTCACTTGCAGTAAGATGAATAATTGATTGAAGTTGAAAAAATTAATTGTTTAAATAATTTATTATTATTGTTAATGATATTCAATTTGAATAATGCCAGAAAGTTTCCAATGTTTCTTTATTAATGGTTCATAACTAAAAAAGCAAAGCAAAGTTAAATATTTCAGAAAAACCGCTACTTTCTAGCACTTATCTAACAGAAAATAGTTATAAACAATATTTAATTGTTTAAAAAACGATATTTGTTAACTTGCATTATGAATTACTTCATTGAGTAAAAAGTGGGTGTAAGTTAAAAATTTCAGAAGAAGCCGCAACTATTTAACATTAATAAAGAAGAAGATAGTTATAAACAATAATAATTTGTTTAAATAATTATTTTTGCTTAGTTGAATTGATTATTAACTTTCTCCAAGTGAAAAGTAGACAAACAGTTGAAAATTTCAGAAAAAACCGCAAATTTCTGGCATTATTCAAATTGAATATTATTAACAATAATAATAAATTGTTTGAACAATTGATGTTGTTAACTTTATTTAATCATTTTCCTCACTCTAATCGGATATTGGAAAAAAGTGAACATTTTTTTAAAAAAATTCAATTTTCTAGCATTATTCTAAGAGAATATTATTAACAATAAAGATAAATTGTTTAAACAATTTACAGAAATATTTAATTATCCGTAAAAAGTAGTATTTTTTGTATTAGAAACAATCCGCATTAAAAAAACAGCAAAAAAATCATAATTAGCGTCAAAAACCCGCAAAACCCATTTTTTCACTTATGAGGGTTTTTTGGTACGTAACTTTGAAGATACAAATTTTCGAATTGAAAAAATTGTCAAATAAGAAGATTTGAAATGAATATGAAAAAACTTCTTATCATGTTTCAGGGTGGCGATTTTAAAAAAATTGTAAATTATAAGTCAACAATCAAAAAATCAGTTCAAGTGCATGACTTTGGAATCATTAAAAGCAGGCTTCAAAAAAGACGTGCGATATCTTATCTTGTGTTTCTTTAACATAGTTTTTTTTTCATTTTACGAAAAATAACTTCAAGTTGAAGAAAATTATTTTAAATTATAGAAATATTTTCTTTTGGAATAAAAAACCTTTCTTTGGAAAGAAACCAGTTCTTTGAATCAAAGGAAATTTCTTAGAATCAAAATATCTATTTTCTGAATTTATAAACGGAACAAAGCAATATTTCAGATACAAAATTAACATTTTCAAATTTATTTATTGCAAACAAAAAAATTCTCTACTATAAAAGATGGCATAAAAAAATCCTAAATTTTCAACAAAATAAATAAATATAACAAAATAATTAAATTTAACAAAATAATTGAATTCTTCACCTAAAAAGATGAATTCTCAACAAAAAGTGTAATAGTTGATATTTCAGCAAAAAAATTAAATTTCATTGAAAAAAAATGAATTTTAAAACCAAAAGGACGACACTTCAACAAATAAAGATTTTTCAGTCATGAAAGAAAAAAAGTGCATCTACATTGTCGAACCTTCAAATTAAAAAAAGAATTTTCTGTACAAAAATTAAATTTTCAACCAGAAAATATGAATTTAAAAAAAAAAATTAATTTTGAATAAAATATTTAAATTTTCAACCAATGAGATAAACCTTCATTCAAAAAAGAAGAAAACAAAAAGTACAACAAAGTAGTTCAACTTTTACTCACGAAGTTGAATTTTCAAAAAAAAAAAGATAAATTTTCAACAGAATGATTAAATTTTCAAAATTTATGAACAAAATAGTTGATTCCTCAAGCAAAGAAGATTAATTGTCAACCCAACAGTTGCATTTTCATTCAAGAAAGATGAAATTTTCATCCAAAAAAAACTTTATTGACTTCTCCGTATCAAAATATAAATTTTAAACAAGAAGTAAATTTTCTACGAAAATAGTTGAATTTTCAACCCAACAAGACTAATTTTCAACAAAACAGTTGAATTTTCAATAAGAAAGCATGGCTTTTTAAGAAAATTGTTTAATTTTCAACCAAACAGTTGCATTTCTTTCCAAGAACGGTTAAATTCTTATTAAAATAGATACATTTTTAAATTAAAAAGAAAAATTAAAAAAAAATAGTTGAATTTTCATCCAAAAAAGATTTCAGTTAAATTTTCAACACTAAGATGTGAATTGTAAATAAAGAAATAATTTTCCACGAAAATATTATCTAAGGAAGATGCAATTTCCACTAAAATATATAAATTCTTAAATTAGGAAGACAAATTTTGAAAAAATTGTTGAATTTTCATCCAAGAAAGATTTTAGTTTGACTTTTCAATATTAAAATACGAGTTTGCAACAAGAAGTAAATTTTCCATGAAAATAGGTGAATTTTGAACCCAACAAGACGAATTTTTAACCAAACAGTTGCATTTTTCTCCAAGAAAGATGCAATTTCTACTAAAATAAATGAATTTTCAAATAAAAAGACAAATTTTCAAAAAAATAGTTGAATTTTCATCAAAAAAAATTTAAGTTTAATTTTCAACACTAACAAGGGGGGTTAGGTTGGTGTCCGGCGCCGATTTTTTTGTTACTTTGAAGGTGAAAAGAGGATCCCGGACTATGAAAGAAAATAAAAAAAAAATTTGGGCAAACGTTCACATTTAGGGGTTGAAATCACCTCTTCTATATTTTTGAGTCTTTTGATGTTTTAAAAGGTAACATTGTGTTTTATTTATTGTCTTTACACAAAATTGTTCTAATTGATTAATTAATTTCATAAATTGATTAATTAATAATTGAATACAGTATTAGCGTGAGTTGTAAAAACACTTACCCCATAGAGTATCATAATTTAGAAAATCTACCCCTAGAATGCTTCGCCATATGACATATAATTTAAGATTTTGGACTTTGTTGCTGCAAACATCTTGTTTTGATATTAAATTCTATTAAGAATTATCAGTGTTATTCGAAATAATCCCTAAAATGGGTGTCATCCACCCCTTTAATATTATCAATGAATAAGAAATATATTTATTAATATAACATTTCTGTAAGTAATGGATTACAATATTTGGTTTGGACAATCAATAATAATATAACTGATTTTTTGTTAACGATAGCACTTGTTCTTATATTAATAAACCCTTGTTATGTAAAAACCACCCCTAAAAAACTTTCTATGTTTTGTTTAGCATGCAATTTTAATGATGATACATATAACAGAACTGTTTAAACAATTTTTATTTAGGTTCAGGCATGTACATATTTCCGTTGAAAATTGCTCAAGGCTTTCGACTTACAATATATCTTCTACGGAATAAAAAATAAATGTACCAAAAATGAATGAAAAGAACAAACAAAATATTGTATTTAACAAGTTGGGTGTATGATATGATAAAGGCATTATCATTTTGGCATTCGTAATAATAACTGCGCATATAAAAAATTATCAGGCATGTATATGAACCATTATCAAGCATGTATATAAACCATTATCAGGCAGGTATATAAACCGAAAGAAACGAACATTTGTTCAGTTACAAATTTGCTTGTGTTTCTATCGTGTAAAGTATTACTACATAAAATGATAATCAATCCGTTAAATATAATATCGTTATTGATAATAACGTTCAATGCGGAAAAAGTCGGCATTCAGCCTTCAGAAATAACACCTGAGGAGGTACATCTACACGATGTAATAAAGGATATTATAAGGAGAAATATATTTGCTTCCTCATTTATTATTGAAAATTTAGTTGACTTACAATTTGGTCATGGGGATAGTCAAATTGACATACAACCGATTGAAGATGAAGAACAAGAAGAAGAAAACGATTATGGTGAAGTACCTAGTTGTTTATATCAAGAGGAGAAAGTCGATTTCGACTATAAAAAAGAAGCTGTTGATTATTGGAATTCTGGAAAGAAAAAGCGTTTATCTTTTGCATCCGTTCATCAAAGGTTCAAGAAGCTTCGTTCAGAGCGACAATTGAGAAGATGGCAAGAACAAGTCAAAAGTGGTGGTGACCGAGAAGATAAGCTATACAACGTTGCAAAATACACTTTCGACAATTTGAAGGAGGCTATTGATTCGAAGATGACAGTTCACGATATAGATCTTCGAAGATGGGCTTTACAAAAGAAGCCTGAAATTGACATGCCATGGTTTAAAGCATCACGTTGGTGGGTATGGAAATTCAAGAAACTGCATAACGTTGTTTCGCGAAAAATCACAAAATTTATATCTGTGTCATCTTTACATGAAACTAGAGATATAGAACAAGAATGCGATGTTTTTAAAAACAATGTAAAATCAGAAATTCTGAGGTATGGGGAAAGCAACATTTTCAATTCCGATCAAAGTGGCTTCAATTTGGAATTACACAGTGGAAGAACTTTGAGCTTTCAAGGAACAAAAACTGTGGAAAATGTTGTTCAATCGGTTTCCTCCACCACGCATAGCTATACAATTCAGCCAACCATATCTGCCGATGGAAGATTACTTTCACCCGTTTTTGTAGTTTTAAAAGAACCATCCGGACCATTTGGACCAAGAGTAAAAGAAGGACTTTTTAAGGCAAACAATATTTATTTGCAAGCTTCTAAATCCGGTAAACTTTCTTCAGAATTGCTTCAAATGTGGCTTCAAGATGTATTTTTCCCTAACGTAGGAGAAAATTCTGTGTTATTATTAGATTCATGGAGTGCAAACAGCAATACCAGAAGCTAATACCCTTTGACTAAAAACCATTCCAAAAGGCACAACAGGGAGAATTCAGCCCTTGGATGTGTTTGGCTTTAGGATTTGGAAGAATTTCGCACGAAAAATCTCTAACACTACTATTCTTTTGAGGTCTGATATTAACTTGCATATTAGGAATAACATTATAAAATTACAGTCCCTTACACATAATCAATTGTCTCTACATAGATTTATTGAAGTATTCAAATATTCTTGGTATAAAAGCGGATATACAGAAAACAGACCCCCACATTTTGATAACCCTGCAGACTTTTGTTTCAACAAAGATATGGAACCTTCTTGTGATATTTGCGGTGATGTTGCAGTAATAACATGTGCATGGTGCAAGAAGAGGTTGTGCATAAAACACTTTAAGGGTTAAAGGGACGATATGTGTAAGGGTAAGTATATGTGTGTGCAATTTTCAACGGAAATATGTACATGCCTGAACCTAAATACAAATTCTTTAAACAGTTCTGTTATATCACAGTAAAAACTAGGCATTTCTTTTTATCTGGGATCCTTTTTTGGGCGTTCTAATATGATCTTACAAATAGCCTATTTTAGTACCAGTTTCTGTCTTGTTTAGTTTGCTAACTTCAGATTGACAAATGATCCGAGATAGCGAACTAAATTGGTTCAGAGGGTGAATTGTTTCAATTGTTCCAAACTTCAATATTACAAAAAACAAAAAATAGAAGAAAAAACTAGGGATCGGAACGTTTTAGGTTAGACCAGTCCGGCTGCGGATTGGACACTCATAATTCTTAAGGGTGCGGTTCCAAACCTGGACACTTTAATTTCTGTAGGGTCCTGATCCATACCCGGATCCTTCTAGTTCTTAAGGGTTCGAGTCCACAACCATACCTCTTCAATTCTTAAGGGTACGAGTCGGGACCCGAACCCTTTATGTTCTTAACAGTCCGGACCCGGATCCTTGAGACATACGGATGCGCAGTATAGTTGCACGTAACCTATTGCTGCGCAGTAAAGTTAGGAGGTACTTATAGATGCACAGCAGAGTTAAATAGAAGTTACACCTGCGCAATAGAGTTTCATAGCTTATGTGGATGCATAGTAGAGGATGCGCAGTAGAATTGCATAGTACTTACATCAGTGCAGTAGAGTTCCACGCAATTTACGGATGTGCAGTATAGTCACACGTCACTTATGGATACGCAGGGAAGTGAGAGGGTACTTGCATATGTGCAGTAGAGTTCAATGGAACTTGTGGATGCGCAAGTGAATTACGTGGCAAGCATTTTTGCGTAGTAGAGTTACTCGACATGTATGGCTGCGCAGTAGAAGTACATACCACTCAAACCTGCGCAGTAGAATTCCGTGACTTCTACGGATGCGCAGTAGAGTTTCATGCCACTGACGGATGCGCAGCAATGTTAGGGGTACTTTTATGCATGCACATTAGACTTGCACAGCACTTACATCAGTGCAGTAGAATTCCATGGAACTTACAGATGCGCAGTATAGTTACACGTCACTTATTATGGATACGCAGTAAAGTTAGAGGGTACTTATATATGCGAAGTAGAGTTCCATGGAACTTGTGGATGCTCAATTGAATTACGTAGCAAGTATGTCTGCGCAGTAGAGTTACGCAGCACCCATGGCTGCGCAGTAATGTTGCATACCACGTACGTCTGCTCACTAATTTTAGGTAGTACTTAGGGGTACAGAGCATGAATTTGGGGTCAGAATTGAAAAATTCCCCCCTTGTAAGATATGAATTTTAAACAAAAAGAAAATTTTCTACGAAAATATTTGAATTTTCAACCCTCAAAGACGAATTTTCAACAAAAAAGGATGAGTTTCTAACAAAATTGTTGAGTTTTCAAATAAATAATAAAATTTATATCTAAAAACGTAATCTTTAATAGGAAGCAACTGCAAAAAGAAAAGAAAAAGAAATATCAATACAAGGCAAATAAATTACTAGTAAGAATTATATGTTAGTTAATATTTAACTACCAGAATGTTATCTTGTAAATTTTTTTACCTAAAATCCTTTATCAACGGAATAAAACAATTTCATATTTATTCATCTTGACAGTTATTTAAAGTTATAGAAATCCACTGACTTTCACAAGATTTTTCTGTTAATTCTCTGACTTTTTTAAAAATTATTTATACATGTAATTGCAAAAATGGCTTGCATAAATCTCTTTAAAATTTAGGCAACTTTCATTTTTTGTAAATGCTCGAATCGGATAAAAATGGTAAGAAAAGCTTTTTTTTGCCCCACTGTGGGACGGACGGACGGACACCTAACCAATACTATAACTACTAGGGTTATCCGAAAATGCACTGCAAATTTTTTTTGTCACTTTTGTGAGGTTCCTGAAAAAATAAATTGCATTTTTGTTTCAAATTCATCAATATTAAGACCTGTCCCTGGGCCTTTGAAATTAACGTGAGATTTTAAACGGGAAAAGCTCAGTTTACTTAACAATGTGAGAAACAAATATTTTGAATAAAATTTTTGGGAAATTGATTTTCAGTTTCTAGTCACTAACAAAAAATTTTTAGCGAATGATTTCCAACCCATTACTTTTAAATTTGACGCCACAATCGTTTTTTATTACGGCCGGAAAATACCCCGAAAAATGCAAAAAAGCGGTTTCGTGTGAATTTTTCGTAAATACCGCAACAAGGAAAAACTTACTGAACAAAGATTATTATCAACATTTACTTGCTGTGTCATTATTCCCAAAAACATTGATTTTTGACGACTTGCAGGGGATATCAAAATTTTTAACAAATGATAATTGTTTAAATAATTTGAAATTCATTAAAAAATATTCGCAAACTTGTCACTCGTCGAATACAAAAAAATCATGCTGAAAATTTAAAAAAAGCCCGTCTCTGGCATGAATTTGACATAAAAATACTATTTTGCATTTTCGGGTCATTTTCCGGACACAAAAAAAAGTGATTCGGGCTTTGAATTCAAACTTTAAGGGGTGAAAATGAATGCTCGAATATTTTTAAAGAATTCACTGAAATTTAAATTTACGAAAAGTTAATAACAAGTCCTTATTTCCATTTTCCCGAAAACTGAGCTTTTCCTATTAAATATCCCATGACAATTTCGAAGGCACGTGGCACGTCTTAATATTCACGATTTTGAAAAAAATATGGGGAGCCTTGCTCTATAGCAAAAAAAAAGTTTTTTTGGACCACCCTAATAAGCACATGCCTAATGTTCCGATATATACCATTAAGCCATTTCCCTTTCAGGGTAGGCGTGACACTACCCGATTCGGGTAGTGTTTCTAGGTTGATAGCTTGTAGTAAAATAACTACAAGTGTGGGCTCACCACACCCACGATGTGCCAACAGCACTCGGTTTTCTCGAATGGTCACCCATCCAAGTACTAACCGCGCCCAACGCTGCTTAACTTCAGTTATCTGACGAGAACTGGTTTTTTCAGCGTGGTATGGCTGTTGGCTTCCGATAATTTGTTTTAATTTGATACATTTTAAAAGTTTTATTTTTTTTGTGATTTCTTAGCAAATTTTTCTTCCAAAATTGTTAAAAAAAATTCCAATCAATTCATTTTGTTCCTGCGACTTTTTTTCTTATCTCAGACCGTTGTGGCAAAAAACGTAAAGTTTCGTTTTTCTAACGACAAGAAAATTATCTCCAAAGCACGAACACGAAGCAGACTATCATCGAATATACTCTTTACACAAGGTCGATTATAAAAAAAAACTGCCACTATTTTGTCAATTTTGAAGTTTAGAAAAAAATTCAACGGTTGTTTTCGATTTTGAAAACGCACGCACGCTGGGGATGGGTTGCCCGGTGTCTGACCATAACGGCGTTGACCACTGTGAATCCGATACGGTGCCACGAGCCATCAGTGGTACGAGTGGCTCCGGTCAGACGTTGCAGCCTGGTGGTCGAGAGTGTTGTAGGGTCTTAGTACCCTCGACCTAACTTTATGTTGAGCGAGAGAC
>CAKNYM010046464.1:78045-96237 GCA_932195095.1 Andricus curvator | reverse complement strand
TTTTTTTTTAATTCTTGGAATAAAAAAAAAAATTGTCAGATTAGACGTCTGAAACTTCAACCCAATGTTCATAGCTAGCCTGGCAGGTCTTTTTGCTCGCTAAGCTCGCACCACCGACGGTGACTCATTCACATTTCACACGATTTGACGCGGTTGCCATGGAAACAATGAAAAGTTGAAGAGGGCAGCACCTCAATGTAGGCTAGAAAGTAGTGACATATAGATATTCGGCGTCCCTACTCCTGACCCTTGCCGCATCTAGGTACTAATATCTTTGGTACCAGTTACCGGCGGCAGAGCGGGAGGTGGGCGGTGACAGTGCTGGCAGTGCTGCTAGTGAAATTGACAGGGAGGAAATTTTCCACAGGCCACAACGACCAACAGTGCGTGGTCCGGTGTCGAGCGGCGCGTCGGGGAGAGGGAGAAATCGGAACGGTGCGAACGAAGGAAGCGAGAAGGTAAGGGAGAGAGCGTCGAGCGCAAGTGACGGGGAGGATCTCTTGAAGAGGAAGAGAGACAGCCAATAGAGTCCGGAGAAGAGCAAAGTTGAGAGCCCGTTTAAAAAAAAGCGGGATCACACGTAGCCCCCCCCCCCCCCCCGAAAATGGAGGGGGATTCGGAGAAGGAGGCTCTCGGGATGCTAGTAGGCGAGATCAGCGGGCTGAGGGAGGACGTAAGGGGGACTAAGGAGCAGATGGAAGGCATGAGGGAGGACTTGAGAATTAGAGATGCAAAATGGGAAAAGGAGGTGAAAGAGCTGAGGGAGAAAGTAGAAGGCTTAGAGAGGGAAAGGAAACAAAAAGAAGTTAAATTAAAGCAGATGGAAGAGGAGATTATGGTGTGGAAGGAAAGGACGGAAAAAAGACTTGAGAAGGTGGAGGGTAGGACGGAAATGGAAGTATGAGACGGGGGTGGGGGGAGTGAGATTGGGCGTATTTGGGAGAGGGTAGAGAATATGATAGAAGAGAAAGTGGGAGAGCGTAGGAATGAAAAGGAGAAGAGGGTGGATAGGGGAAGGATAAGGGCAATGGAGTTGAGAATGGAGAGCACAGAGAAGGCAGACAGGAGGAATAATATCGTGACAAGAGGGTTGAAGCTAAAGAGCGGAGAAGAAAGGGAGGGCGTGGAAGCGCTGCTACAGAGCATAGGGTGGGTTAAAGGCACGGTAGGGAAAATGAAGTTGGATGGGAGAAAGGAGAAGGAAATGGCGGTTGTGGAGTTGGAGAGTTGGGAAGAAAAGTTGGGGGTAATGCGAAATAAGAATAGGATAAAGGATGAGGGAGTTTTCATCGATCACGATTTGAAGAGAAAGGAAAGGGATGTACAGAGAATGCTGTACGACAGGGCTAGGAGGGAGAGGAGTGAAGGGAGATCGGCGAAGGTAGGATATCGGAAAATAAAAATAGACGAGAAAATGTGGGTGTGGGACGAGGAGAAAGAGGTGTTGAAGGAAGTGCAGGGGAATTTGTTTCGTAGGAAGTAGGGGGGTGGGGGTAATGCAGGGTAGAGGAGTTGTGAAGGTAAAGAAGAAGGATGAGGAGTTCTGGAGGTATATCCAGGAATTTGATGTGGTAGGACTGGTAGAGACGTGGGTGGAAAGAAAGGAATGGGATAGAATAGAGCCAAAGCTGCCAAGGGGGTATAGGTGGAGACTCCAGGAGGCGGTCAGAGTGAAGAAGAAAGGAAGGGCTAGTGGGGGAATTATAACGGGGATTAGAGATGGATTAGAGGAAGAAGCTCACGGAGAGGAAGAGGGGGAGGGAGTGCAAATGAGGAAAGTAAAGATAGGAGGGGTAATGTGTAAGTTTGTGACAGTGTACAATAAGGATGGGATGGAAAGAATTAAAGAAAGGAAGGGGGCCTTTACAGGGAAGGGGAGAGCTTCGAAAGGAATTCGAAGGATAGGTTAATAAATAAGGAGGGGGAGATTCTAAGGGACTGGATGGAGGATAGAGGCTGGGCGGTGGCAAATGGTATGGCAACTGGGGACGAAGAGGGAGAATACACATACGTAGGTAAGGTGGGGGTATCGGTAATAGATTATGTAGTTATGAATATGCAAGGGTGGGAGGAGATGGAGAGATTCGCAGTAGAAGGGAGGGTAGAATCAGACCATCAGCCATTGGGGTTGTGGATAAGGGGTGAGAACGGCGGAAGGCAAAGTGGGGAAGAAGTGTCGACGGGGGAGAGGGTTAGCTGGACGAGGGAGGCGATAGAGAAATATAAGGAGCAGTTAGGGAAGGTACGCTTCGAAGGGGAGACGGTGGAAGAGATATGGGAGGATTTAAAAGAGAAAGTGAAAGGGTGCGTGCAAAAGAAGGTATTCAAAAAGAAGAAGAAAGGAATGGTGAAGCCGTGGTGGGATAGGGAATGTAAAAAGATGAAAAGAAAGGTTAAGAGGAAGTATAAGAAGTGGAAAGAGGGTACTGCGAAAAGGGAGGAGTACGTAGAAATGAGGAAGGGGTTTAGATTGATGTGTAAGAAGAAAGAACAGGAAAAGGAGAAAGAGCTGGAGGAGGAGTTAGGAAATTTTAAGACAGAAGGGGACGTCTGGAAGAAAATAAATAGGTTTAGGAAGCGTAGAGTAGGGATAAGCGACAAGATAGGGAGTGAGGAGTGGAGGGAGTTTTTTAAAGAATCATTTCAGGGCTCACATTCAAGGAAGAGAGATTATGGGAGTAGAAGAACGGGGGAGGCAGAGATGGAGGAGTTGAATGACGAGGAGATAGAGAAACAGATAAGGAAGTTAAAAAGGTCAAAATCAGCAGGGCTGGATGGGCTAGAGAACGAAGCATGGCTGTTTAGTACACAAGAGGTTAGGGAGAGGCTGAAGGAGGTAGTGAAGAAAGTATGGAGGGGGGAGGGATTCCCACGAGGGTGGAGAGAAGGATTAATAGTGCCTCTGTATAAGAAAGGAGAGAGGGATAGGCAGGAAAATTATAGGGGAATTACGCTAATGAATACGGCGTATAAAGTATACGCGATGGTAGTAGCGGAGAGGCTGCGGAAGGATGTCGAGGGGAAAGGAATATTGCCAGAGACGCAGGCGGGCTTTCGGGCCGGTCGGAGTACTATCGACAATATCTACGTTCTGCAGCACGTGGTGGATAGAGAATTAGCGAAGAAGGGGTCGAGAGTGTACGCGTTTTTTGTGGATCTAAAAGGCGCGTTTCCGTCGGTGGATAGGGGGAGGTTGTGGGAGGCGATGGAGGAGAGGGGAGTAGAGAGAGGCCTGATCGAGAGGGTAAGGGAGATATATGAAGAAACCAAAGATAAGGTAAGAGGAGGACAGGGGATTTCGGAGGGATTTTGGATGGATAGGGGGTTAAGATAAGGGTGTCGGCTTAGCCCGACGCTTTTTGCGATGTTAATTGCGGATATGGAAAGTAAGCTGGAGGCCGTAGTGGTAGGAGGAGTCAGGATAGGAGGGGTTAGAATTTGGACGCTAGCGTATGCAGATGACATAGTGTTGTTGGCAAAAAGCGAGGAGGCCTTAAAGGAAATGATGAAGAGGTTGAGAAGATACCTGGATAAGAACAGGTTAGAACTGAATGCGGAAAAATCCAAGGTTATGGTTTTCAGAAAAGGAGGGGGAAGGGATAAGGAAGGGGAGTGGAAGTGGAAGGGAAAGGCGGTGCAGGCGGTGAAAGAGTTTGTGTACCTGGGCTTCTTGTTTCGGAGGAATGGCGGAGTGGATGGTCACATAAAAGAGAGAGTGAGGAGGGCAAATGTGGTGATGAGGCAGGTGTGGGGGTTGTGAAAGAAGTTATTCGCAGATGATTTTGGAAGGAGAATGAAATTGTTTGACTCACTAGTGATGAGTATGCTATTGTATGGAGTAGAGGTGTGGGGGTGGAAGGAAAGCGAAGAGGTGAATAGGATACAGGAGAGGTATGTAAAGTGGACACTGGGGTTGGCAAGGAAGACGCCTAATTATATTGTCAGGAGGGAGACGGGGAGAACGAGTGTGGGGATTCTAGCGGGGAGTCGAGCGTGTAAATATGAGGAGAAATTTTTGGAAGAGGGGGGAAGTAAGCTGGTTAGGCAGTGTTGGTGGGAGAAGGAGAACAGGAGAGGGAATGGGAAGATGGAGGTTGAAAGAGAAAGGTATTTTAGAACGAATGGACTGCATATGGATGAATTGAGAAGGATGCATGAGGAAGGAAGGAAGGTATATGAGTTGGTTAAGAAAAACAGCATGGAGAGAGAGAAGACAGCAGGGGAAGAGAGAATAAGAGAGACAAGGTTTAATGGGAACTATGTGTGGATTATGCCAAGGGCGAGAGCGCAATATTTGTGTGAGAAAGGAGAGAAAGGAAGTCAGGAGCTTATAGCGAGGATGAGATGTGGGTGCATGGAGGGTTTCAATAGGTTCTGGCTCGCTAGGGAAAAGAGTATGTGTGAACTATGTGGGAAGGGGGAGGCAAGAGTGGAGCACTGGTTGGAGGAGTGCGTGGAGGTGGAAAGGAGTGGGATAAGCATGGAGGTATTGATGCATGAAAGGGGGGACAAAAGGGCAGTAGCATGGGTGAAGGGGGTATTGGGTAAGATGGTGAAGAAGAGAAGGAAGGAGGAAGAGGAGTGGAGAAGGAGAGATTGTAAATAGAGGAGGAAGTAAATATAAGTAATTTTAAATATTGTAAATAGTAGATAAGTATTAGGTATTAGTCGCGGAGGCAGAGTTTGGTAATGCGAGGCAAGCAAGAAAGTAGGGACATGCGAGCGAGGCGAGGCGAGGCGAAGCGAGGAAGGCAATGCGATAAGAGCGAGCGGCGTTAGATATAAGGCGTAGAAGGATGTTAGTTTTAAGGGTTAGTTGTAAGAAAATTCTGTAAAAAATGGAAGTGTAAGCAAGTCAATTTTTTAAGGCCAGCAGGCTAAAAAATAAACCTTCATCTATATCTACTAAAGTGAATATAACGTGGCCATCCGGCAAAGATAAATATTTTCGTGTATTATAAAGTTGTATTATACATATTGGTAAGTGTACTTTAATAAGTGTACGAAGTGGCTATAATTGTAAACATAACCTACTAAGTCAATTTCCAGATTGCACGTATATATGTCTAATTTTTTTACATATTCTCCGTGGATTATATCTCTGATTATCGATTGTATATAATGTAAAAGTGGCACAATCAGAAATAGTCAAGATATCATTTACTCCAAAATTAGACAATTTATTATTACGGACTAATTTTCTGAGATTGAGAGATTTATTTGCGACTCAACTCAGGGTTAGTATTTCTAAACATTTTAGTAGATGACACGGCAGGCTAGAGGGTTGTACCGTCGAAACCGAGTCGTAAACTGCTAAGATTGTGTTCAGTTAATACACTGTGAGATGCGCGTTAAAGCGATTTCTCTAAAGATAAAATTCAGAAGCGAAACTTTTCCAAGTGTAGACTTTTTCCACTTAGGACTCGAGATAATCTCAATATTGTTTTGATTTAAATAAAAACGACATAATAAAATTTTCCCGAGAGAAAATTTTATCTTTCCATAAAGGAATTTCTTTTGATATATGAAATATAAAATACAAGTGTGAGATTCTCCATTCTGTACCAATAAGATCTATTTTACTCGCATAGTGACGTACATTCCACTATTATAAAAAAGGTTATCTTCGATTTACGTTATATATATATATATATATATATATATATATTATATTCGTGATTACTCACCAAATATTAATTAAATAGAGCTGGCAATTATATAGAGATATTATACGATAGGTTGACTTACGAGTCTTACGATTGAATATTTTTATGTAGATCATATGTTTATGAGAAGAGATAAATAAATCCTCACATGAGTCTTTGACTTTTAAAACGAGATTCTTCATTTCTACTCCCGAGTCGAACCGAAAAATATTATTACAGGACTGAGATCCTTTCAAAAGTTATATTTAAATTTAAGAAATTCTTTCTTTAATTGCGTTTTTCTAGTTTAAGATGAAAGTCTCTTTAATGATAATAAAAATTTGATTTTTTTTAAAGATAAAATAAAAGAACATTTTCAGCTTTATTGAAACAGTGAGTGGGCAATATTGTGGAACTTTTCAGTAGACTGTCACATGATCGTGGATCATACTACGTCACCTCCACAAACACCAAAAAATGGAAAAACAAGAATTATTTACACACCTAATCTATTTCTCTTTACTTCATTCCCATTGAAAATTATCTCTTTCAATGATTTAGAAACTTAGGATAGAAACTAATAAAAACGACATCTTCCAGACTAATAGTTAAAATTTATTTGAATAATTACGAATCGATTACGTTTCGATCGATTCGTAATTATTCAAATAAATTTTAACTATTAGTCTGGAAGATGTCGTATTAGTCTGGAAGATGTCGTTTTCTTTAAACATCGGTGTGAATTTCTTTATGTGTGAGTTCCATATATTTTCAAAAAAGTATACATTTTATGGGTAGTGCTGTAACATGATTTGAATTTTTTGTTCTTGTAATGAAACTATTGTTAAAATTATGGTAAAAAGATAAAAAAATGTTTTGTGGAGACGGGAGATACCTGCTCCGTCGTTTTTATTAGGTTCTATCCTAAGTTTCTAAAAAGTTTCCTTAAAATGTTCCAGATTCTTTTTTGATCATTTTTTAAAATATTTTACATTTTTTACATTTTTTTTTAATATTCTGTTAAAATTAATTTTCCCAAATAAAAGATCACTTTAAATTTTCCCAGGAATCTTTCAAGAAATATATACCTTGAAACCTTGCTGCACTTTTTATTTGGAAATTTAAAAAAAAATCCAAATTTTGTTTGTAATTTTTTAAAATCTTTTCAAATTTGTACAAGTTGTTGCAAAATATCTATATATTTTCTAAAATCATTCGAATTTTTCCTAAAATATTTGAAAGATATTTCAAAACTAAAAAAATTACTTAAAAATTTTTTAGATTGTATTTTGGCCATTTAAGACAGTTTTTGAAATGTCATGAAATTTTTTGAAATAGTCTCTTGAAATTAATGTAACAAAAATTTATTCTCTTGAAATCTTTCAAAATTTTTGAAAAAGTTCTACATTTTTTATTCGAATGTTAAAAAATCTACATTTTATTCAATTTCTTTATACCTTTTTAACTTTTACATTATTTGTTAAAGTTTGAAGACTTGTACATTTATTTTTAAATGATTTTTATTTTTCCTAAAATTTGTGAAAAATCTTTCAAAACTAAAAAAATTACCTTAAAATCTTCCAGATTGATTTCAGTATTTTTAATAACATCTTAAAAACAATCTTTTTAAATTTTCTTCAAAAATTAATTTTTCAAAATAAAAAATCATTTGAAATTATTCTAGGAATCTTAGTAAAAATAGTTTATTCACCTGAAATCTTTCAAAATTATTGAGAAGTTTTATTATTGTTAACTATTGTTCTAGAAAAATATCTCTTGATACTTCTATCTCGCTTTGTTTTCGATATTTTTGCGAAAATAGAAAATTTATTTGATTAAAATTTATTTCTTTTTCGAAAATACAATTTTATCGTGTCATAAAAAATAAAGAACAATATAATTCAACAGTTTCAACAACTTGTATATCACACTTTTTTCTTTGCAATTAGTAATTTTGAAATAATCTAATTTAATCTAATCTAATCTAATAAATTCTACGTTGACGTTGTTGGCGAATATCCTCATCCCATCCATTCATAACTGCTGGATCTATTTTTGGATCCTGACACAAAATGGTTTTTCTAAAAAAACTCTAGGAAAATGTCTCTTATTCTCTTCTCTTATCTCTCTAAAATGTCTCGATATTTTTGCGAAAATAGAAAATTTATTTGATTGAAATTTATTTCTTTTTCAAAAATACAATTTTATAGTGTCGTAAAAAATAAACAAGAATATAGTTTATGTTTCACCAACTTGTACATCACCCTTTTTTCTCCAAAGTTAGTATTTTTCAAATAATCTGATTTAATCTTATCTAATAGATTTTACGTTGACGTTGTTGACGAATATCTTCGTCCCATCTATTCGTAACTGCTGGATCTATTCTTGGATCCAGACACCAAATGGTTTTTCTAAAAAAATTCTAGGAAAATTTCTCTTGATACTTCTATCTCGCTTTATTTTCGATATGTTTGCGAAAATAAAAAATTTATTTGATTTAAATTTATTTATTTTTTGAAAATACAATTTTATCGTGTCATAAAAAAATAATGAACAATATAATGCAACAGTTTAAACAACTTGCACATCACATTTTTTTCTTGGCAATTCGTATTTTTGAAATAATCTAAATTAATCTAATCTAATCTAATAGATTCTACGTTGACGTTGTTGACGAATATCTTCTACCCATCTATTCATAACTGCTGGATCCATTTTTGGATCCTGATACAAAATGGTTTCTCTAAAAAAGTTCTAGAAAAATGTCTCTTGATACTTTTATCACGCTTTGTTTTCGATATTTTTGCGAAAATAGAAAATTTATTTGATTAAAATTGATTTCTTTTTCGAAAATACAATTTTTTCGTGTCAAACAAAATAAAGATCAATATATTGCAACAGTTTCAACAACTTTTACATCATATTTTTTTTTAAAGTTAGTATTTTTCAAATAATCTATTCTAATCTAATAGATTTTACGTTGACGTTGTTGACGAATATCTTCGTCCCATCTATTCGTAACTGCTGGATCTATTCTTGGATCCAGACACCAAATTGTTTTTCTAACAAAATTCTAGGAAAATGTCTCTTGATACTTCTATCTCGCTTTATTTTCGATATGTTTGCGAAAATAAGAAATTTATTTGATTGAAATTTATTGATTTTTCGAAAATACAATTTTATCGTGTCATAAAAAATAAAGAACAATATAATGCAACAGTTTCAACAACTTGCACATCACATTTTTTTCTTGGCAATTCGTATTTTTGAAATAATCTAAATTAATCTAATCTAATAGATTCTACGTTGGCGTTGTTGACGAATATCTTCATCCCATCTATTCATAACTGCTGGATCCATTTTTGGATCCTGATACAAAATGATTTTTCTAAAAAAGTTCTAGGGAAATGTCTCTTGATACTTTTATCACGCTTTGTTTTAGATATTTTTGCGAAAATAGAAAATTTATTTGATTGAAATTTATTTATTTTTCGAAAATACAATTTTATCGTGTCATAAAAAGTAAAGAACAATATAATTCAACAGTTTCAACAACTTGTACATCACACTTTCTGCTTTGCAATTACTATTTTTGAAATAATCTAATTTAATCTAATCTAATAAATCTAATAAATAAATAAATAAATCTAATTGCGAACGGCCATACCACGCTGAAAAACCCAGTTCTCGTCAGATCACTGAAGTTAAGCAGCGTTGGACGCGGTTAGTACTTGGATGGGTGACCATTCAAGAATACTGACATGAGTGCTGTTGGCACATCGTGGGTGTGGTGAGCCCACACTTGTAGTTATTTATAACTACAAGAAAAACCTAGAAACACTACCCGAATCGGGTAGTGTCACGCCTACCCTGAAAGGGAAATGGTTTAATGGTATATTAATAGATTTTACGTTGACGTTGTTGACGGATATCTTCATCCCATCTATTCATAACTGCTGGATCTATTTTTGGATCCTGATACAAATTTTTTTTTTCCAAGTTCTAGGAAAATGTCTCTTGATACTTCTATCTCGCTTTATTTTCGATATCTTTGCAAAAATTGAAAATTTATTTGATTGAACTTTATTTATTTTTCGAAAATACAATTTGAGGGTGTCATAAAAAATGAAGAACAATATGATTCAACAGTTTGAACAAGTTGTAGATCACACTTTTTTCATTAAAGTTAGTATTTTTCAAATAATCTAATTTAATCTAATCTAATCTAATCTAATAGATTTTACGTTGACGTTGTTGATGAATATCTTCATTCTATTCATTCATAACTGCTGGATCTATTCTTGGATCCAGACACAAAATGGTTTTTCTAAAAAAAGTTCTACGAAAATGTCTCTTGATATTTATATCTCGCTTTGTTTTCGATATTTTTGCGTAAATAGGAAATTTATTTAATAGAAATTTATTTCTTTTTCAAAAATACAATTTTATAGTGTCGTAAAAAATAAACAAGAATATAGTTTATGTTTCAACAACTTGTACATCACACTTTTTTCTTAAAAATTGGCATTTTTGAAATAATTTAATCTAATCTAATAGATTCTACTTCTTTCTTCTTCACGAATATCTTCGTACCATCTATTCATAACTGCTGGATCCATTTTGTGATCCTCATACAATGGTGATCGTTCGGGTATTTTATACAGCTGCGCAGTTAGGACAGTGGTAGTTCCTTTTATTGCTATATAGATGCGTAATGTTTGTTTTACGTATGGGTCTTCACCATTGTAGAGCTGGAAACGAAATGCTATATATAAATCATGACCCCAAATTATCTTAGCTTTCCTTGGAAGAGGTCCAGGTGGTTGCTGCCGAATCGTTGCCCAGATATTCTTCAATTTTCCAAATGTACCGGGGTGACCGGGAACGGAATGTATATCTTCGAGGTACTTTTTCCCGAGATCTTGAGCATTACGAGCATCAGTCCTCATAACAACTGAATATCCCATATGAATTTTAGGTTTGCTCTGCCTTTTCATCCACTCGATTTCCGAATTGAGCTTGTGGAGGTAACCATAATAAGTAGAGTTATCCTTCATAAGTACCTGAATGACGCTTGAAGCAGGACCTAATTTTGTAGGGACAAAATTTACATTTATGAAGTTTTTGTATACTAGTAATTTTTTGATATGTTTCGAACTCATTTCAAAAACAAAATTTGTTAAGTAGAGTAGAACGGGGCGAGGCAGCCAGTGGGGCGAGGCAGCCAATTTCTTCTTATTCCCACAGCGTTAATTGAAATCGCGCGCCTTTGTAATATAAGGTCGGTTAGGTTAGTCCGCTGTACTTGCCGAAAGTTGAGTGTCGTGACTGTCGCAGTTTGTAAAAAGCAGCGTCATTTGTAAAGAACTACTAGCAGAAGGAACATTTTTGTGATTTACGTATACGCTGGGTAGAAAAAGTTAAGTAAGTATTTTCCGCAGTAGAATTTTGTGCTTAACACGATGTAATGGTTGATTTTTCGATATTCAAAATAGTTTTTTTGTGTGAAATTTTTGTGGAAAAAAGCACATGTTGGGCGAGGTAGCCAACAAACAGCAGATTATGCCGAAAATGCTAAAAAGCGAATTGCTTGTGGCGGCCATCGAAGAGGCCGTCCGAAGAAAGTATAAACTTCTTATGAAACATCGGACAGCAGTAAAGAAGATGACATATTAATTTTTCCGATTTTTCCCAATTTTTGTTTGATTTTCTTTTGAGTTCCATTAAATATCAGAGAAGACATTTAACTTTGTTTTTTTTAATTTTTAAATATCATTTTGGACCTGATGAAGAACTTATACATTATTATATGTCTGCGTATTAAAACTTTGTGTGCCGCATAATAACTGCTGAAATGGTTGGTTGCCCCGCCCCACGTTTTCACAGTTGAGTAAAAACATAGCGTCTCTGGAAAACGGTTGTAGAAACTGTAATGGGCAAGCTACGTCAAAATGCCACCTGGCAATTTTGTAGCCAAAGAATCAAGCTTTCTAACGACACCATACACTTTTTGATATCATTTCGGATAAGTGCTCTGCACGCCAAAATGTGGCGTCTTGGCTGCCTCGCCCCGTTCTACTCTAATGATAAAAAAATTAAACTTTAGAAATGTATTAAATTAAAAAAAAAGTGAAACTTTAGGCATGTACTTATTAGGGTGGTCCGAAAAAACTTTTCTTTTTGCTAAAGGGCAAGGCACCCCATATTTTTTTCAAAAATGGGAAATGCTGAGTTTCCGGAAAAATGGAAAAAATTACTTGTTATTAGTTTTTCGTAAGGGACCGTACTTAAATTACGTAACAGCTCAAGGGAGAGGGAGGGGCCGAGAGATTTTGTTACGATTCGTTTCGTTAGGGGGGAGGGGGTCCTTCATTCATGTACGTAATTTTTTTAAATTCGCAAAAAAAATAAGTAACTCGCAGAAATTGTACAGAAATTTAATATGAATTTAACTTTACGCGCCAAAGAAACCTGGTGAGTGAAAAACAAACTTAGTCAACAACAATTTTTAAAAAAGTCAGGGATTTAGAAAGAAAATCTTGCGAAAGTCAGAGAATTTCTACAACTTTAAATGACTGTCAAGTAGAATAAATTTGAAAATTTTCAATTTTAATTTGAAACTGTTTTATTCCGTTTATAGAAGATTCTAGGTTAAAAATGTTACAAATTTAAGATTCTGGTCTTTGAATATTAATGGTCAGGGAAAATGAAAAATTGGGCAGGGAAAAATCAGTGATGCCAATGTTGGCGCCTTTTGCTACTGCGCTTGCGTTTGGGCCGCGCACTGGTTGGCCGCAGTTGGCGCGCAATTCAAAATTGGAATTAAAAACAATTCTTGTAATTTAAGTAAATAATTATTGAAAAATGCACAAGAATGTATATAAATTGTACAACTTCTGATTTTAGACTTCTGAAATTAAATGTTTTGTGAAATATGAGTTATTCTTTGGAAGTCAAAGAAAATAAACTGTTATTTAAAAAATATATGTGTTATAAATTTTATTTCTTGTCTAAAATCAGAAGTTGAACAATTTATATACATTCTTGTACATTTTTCAATAATTATTTATTTAAATTACAAGAATAGTTTTTAATTCCAATTTTGAATTGCGCGCCTACTGCGGCCAACCAGTGCGCGGCCCGAACGCAAGCGCAGTAGCAAAAGACGCCAACATTGGTATCACTTGGAAAAATTAGGGAATTTTTAAAATGAAGTTTTGCGGTAACCCTGATATAACATTCCTGTGAGTAATTTATTTGTCTTGCATTTATGTTTCTTTTTTTGCAGTTATAAATTTTATTATTTGTTTGAAAACTCAATACTTTTGTTAAAAAGTTAATTTTTTGCTGGAAAAATTCTACTATTTCGTAGAAAATTTACCTCTTGAGAAAAATTCATGTTTTGATGTTGAAAAATCAATTGAAATCTTTTTTGGTTGAAAATTCAATAATTTTGTCAAAAAGTCATCCTTTTTAGTCAAGAATTCAACCGTTTTGTTGAAAAATCAACTGAAATCTTTTTTGGATGAAAATTCGACTAATTTTTTTAAATCTTTTTTATTATTTAAAAATTCATCCGCCTGAGTAGAAATTTCATCTTTCTTGGATATGAATGCAACTGTTTGTTTGAAAATTTCATAATTTTGTTAAAAATTCATCCTTTTTGGTCCAAAAATCTACTGTTCTGTTAAAAATTCAACTATTTCGTAGCAAATTTACCTTTTGAGAAAAATTCACATTTTATGTTGAAAAATCAATTTAAATATTTTTTGGATGAAAATTCAACTATTCTTTTAAATATTTATCTTTTTGATTAAGGAAATCATCTGTTTTGGTATAAATTGAATCTTTCTTGGATGCAAATGCACCTGTTTGATTGAAAATTCAATAATTTTGTTAAAAAGTCATCCTTTTTGGTTGAAAATTCAACTTCTTATTTAAAACTCATATATTGATGTTGAAAAGTCAAACTGAAATCTTTTTTAGATAAAAATTCAAATTTTGTTGTTGTTGAAAATTTGTCTTCTTGATTTAAAAATTCATCTGTTTTAGTAGAAATTTCATCTTTTTGGATACAGATGGAACTGTTTTGTTGAAAATTAATCTTCTTTGCTTGATGAGTCAACTATTTTGTTTGAAACACTTTGTTAAGAAATTATTTTTTTGTTGAAAATTCTTATTTTCTGGTTGAAAATTCTCATTTTCTGGTTGAAAATTCAATTTTTGTACATAAAATTCGTCTTTTGGCTTTAAGGTTCAACAATTTAGGTGAACTTTTTTTTCTTTCATGACTGAAAAATCTTTATTTGTTGAAAATTCGTCTTTTTGATTTTAAAATCAACTATTACACTTTTTTGCTGAGAATTTATCTTTTAAGGTTTAAAATTCAATTATTAAGTTCAAAATTTAACTGTGTTGACTCGAATTTTTCTTGATATTAAAAAAAAATAATTCAAAATGTACAAAGATTGCCTTAAAATCTTCCAAATTTTTCTAGGAATTTTAAGAAAATTTGTTCATTCACTTGAAACCTTTCAAAATTCATTTGAAGCTTCTAAAGTTTTGGTTTGAAATCTTTAAAAAAATCTGCATTTTTAACAATCTTTTCTAGTTTAAAATTCATTTTCATTCTCTTCAAATCTTCTAAGTATTTCTTGAATTTACTCGATTTTTTTTTTGATTTTTTTATCTCACCAAATTGAAACATTTTGCTTTAAAATCTTCTACTCTTTTTCGAAATTTAAAGAAATCTTTTGAAATTTTCGCTCAAATTTAATTTTTCGAAATAAAAAATCATAAAAAATTTCCCATAAATCTTAAGAAAATTCTTCTTTAATCCTTTTAAAATTGTCAAACCTTCTAATATTTTTCAATTATTAAAATTTTGTGTGCATTTTTTTTTAATTCTGCAAAATTAATAAAATTGTATTAAAATCTTTGACAATTTTCGAAATCTTTTGAAATGTTTTAAAATATTTTTTAACATTCTCTTAGAAATAATTTCTCAAAATAAAGAATCATTTTAATTTTTCCTAGCAACCTAAAAAATTTTGTTTAGTAATCTTTTTGAATGTGAATCTTAAGAATATTTTTTTCATTCTCTTGACGCCCTGCGAAATTGCGTTTACTTAACACTATTTTAAATACTGAAAAATTAAGAGAATTGTCTTAGAGTCTTCTATATTTTCTTTCCACGCATTTTTAAATCTTCAAATTTTCTCAGAAATCTTTAAAAAAATGCAATCTCAAAATCTTTCAAAATTATTAAAAAGCTTAACATTTTAAGCCAAACAACGCACGATATGAAAAAAAGCCAGGAAAAGAAAAACGTTGTTTTTTGGGAGCTCTACAAGATTATGATAACAAATTTTTAAATTTTCGTGAAATCTCGAAAATTTAAATTTTGATTGCACAAAAAATAAAAAAATCCATTTTGCGGTCATACTCTGAAAGATGCAAAAAAAAAAATGAAGAGACAAAAATTAAACTTGCTTTTCCAACAAAAAGTGAAATTTTTGGAAAAAGGACACAAGTTACAATAAGATTTTATTAAACAAAATTTTTTGCCTAAATTATATCTGTAAATTTGCTTAGATATTTTTTATGAATAATAATAATACTGCATCAAACTCACCATTAAAATAAAGTAAAGTCACAAGCGTGAAATGTAGATTGGCAAAAGTAATCTTCATTTTTTTTAGTCACCATGACACAGAGATAAAAGAGTAAACTGACTTTCGAATAACTTCTGAACTGAAGAGACACACGATGAATGGCTGCTATATATACTAACTTTTATCACATATACAATGACTTACCTATTTTATTCTTGAAAATAAAAAGAGTGGAAGGAGGGAGATTATTGATACCGAATCTCCAAAATTTCCATATTTGGTACACTCAAATTGAAATTTCTTAATTTTTTAAGTTTCAAACAGTTCTGAAGGATTACAAGTAACAATTTTCAAATAGTTTGAAAAGATTTCAAGAATTTAGAGAAAGTATAATTTTGAAGAGAATCTCAAATTTTCAAGTGATTTTACAGGGTTTTAAGGAACTTCAAGGAGTTTAATCAGATTTTACGAGATTTCAAGGAATTCCGAAGTATTTCGACGAATTTTTAGGGATTTTTAGGCATTTTAAGGATTTAAGAACGATTTACGCCGATTACAACAATTTATTTATTTATTACAATTTATGCCAACAGCCATACCACGCTGAAAAAACCAGTTCTCGTCAGATCACTGAAGTTAAGCAGCGTTGGGCGCGGTTAGCACTTGGATGGGTGACCATTCGAGAAAACTGAGTGCTGTTGGCACATCGTGGGTGTGGTGAGCCCACACTTTTAGTTATTTACTACAAGTTATCAACCTAGAAACACTACCCGAATCGGGTAGTGTCACGCCTACCCCGAAAGGGAAATGGCTTAATGGTATACAAAATTTCTTATTTTCTTTCAAGGACTTAAAGAGCATTTAACAAATTTCGAAAATTTGAGAAAAAGTCACGAGATTTTAGTTCAAGAGATATCAAAGTGTTTTCTCGAATTTTCAAGGATGATATACTTCAATTTACTCTAATTATTTGAATGCAGCAAAAGAGACTCTTTGAACAACAAAATATTTTTTAACCAATTTTACAAATCATGCAGTTTTACGCAGTCACCTGTTTTTGATGATTCCAGTGGCATGCACTTGAACTACTTTTTTGATTGTTGCCATATCATTTACAATTTTCTTTAAATCGTAACTATGAAATATAATGAGAAGTTTCTTTATATTGATTGCAAAATTTTCAATTTATAATTCTTAAATTGGAAAGAATTCCAATTTTATATTATTCCAAATCGAAATTTGAATTCCTCAATTTTAAATATATTGCTTCAATTCGGAAGTTAAGTAAACTTAAATCCGAAAAAATAGCTAATTTTTACAAAAATTGACTTTAATATAACGAAGTTATAATTATTTTTCCATTATATTAGTGAAATTCTAAAATATTTATATTTTTTTTTATTAAAATACTCAATTACTGTTGAGCGACCAACTTTTCCCCACTACTTATTTTGTTAATGACTCGGCTGTTTCGGGAGAAAATTCATATTTTTGGGTTAAAAACTCAACTGTTTTTCAGGAAATAGAGGTTGCAACTAATTTGTTATAAATTCGTGTTTTTAGTTTTCAGTCTACTGTTTTTCATTAAAATAAAAATATTTTTTGGTCGAAATATCAAATTTTCAACTTTTTGGTGAGAATTCATTTCTTTTATCAGAGATAATTCACTTTAGTTGACTAATTGTGGATAAGTCCTTATAAAATTCTGCTTGACTGTCGTCATTGAAATTGTTTGAAAGAAAAACCAATTTTTTTTACATTAACAACTTTCGTTAATTGATACGGCTAAGGTTGGATTTTGAAATATTTGTTTAATTTGATTTTCTTCCAAATAAATTATATCAATCGTAAACATACTGATAAATTGGTAAATGAATTTTTTGTAAATTTTCAGCATTTTTGTGCTTCATAAATGACATTCATAACGAACGTTTACAAATTTTATATTTTATTATCTTTTGGGTGAACAACTTTTGACTCTTCATTTTATTTGAATCTTGTGTTTGTTGTCGAAAAACTTAATTTTTAAAATTTTTCATGTCTATTCTGACGATTTAAGCAAAACTACCCGTAATATAAGAAATGATTAACAACAAATTTGTAGATCGTTTTTGGATAAACAATTTTTGTCGATTCATCTTTTTTGTATCTTGTATGGTTTTACCGAAAAATTGAATTTTTCTTAGTTTCCAAAGCATTTTTGACGATTAAAACAAAAAATATGTGTCTTATCAAAAAAATGTTCTGGAACAATTTGTTTATCTTTTTAAGATGAACAATTTTTCTTTCCAATATTTTTTTAATCACGTGTAGTTTTTCTGGAAAATGGCATTTTTGATTCCTTAAAAAGTACCCGTGGACAAATCAATTTTTAGCCTACACTATTCATCCGATTTAAACGTTCTTTTTTTTAAATGAAAGCTTTTTCGAATTTTTAAAAGATTTATGTGATTAGATTTTTTTTTGAATTGTTAAAAAATTTGTTATTTAACAACAAAGTTGAAATTATTGTTTTTGGTTAACTTTTCCCAAGTGCCATTTCGTTTAAAACATTCACATTGGCCAAAGAAGATCTTAAAACAATGTTACAACTATATGGAAATAATTTCCAGTTGGTAAGAATAATTAAAAGAAATTGTTTTATAAACAAATTAATGATGAAAAGTCATTTTCTGGGATTGGCAATATTTAGCTCATTGAAATTAATAGATTTTTTATAAAATGTGAGAGAGATAGATGTTCCATTACCATTAATTAAGAGTAGATGCTTTTTGGTAATTGTTTAAACAATTTTTATAAACTTCACAGTTTGGCGATTTTTCAGTGAATAGGCTCAATTTTTGTTTACGCAATCAACTAGGAATGTCTTTCCGATGACTCTTTGCTATGATACTTTGCAAATTGACAACAATTATTCATTATTTAAACAATTT
>CAKNYM010046464.1:66242-78035 GCA_932195095.1 Andricus curvator | reverse complement strand
TTCACAGTTTGGCGATTTTTCAATGAAAGGCTCAATTCTTGTTTACGGAATCAACTAAGGATGTTTTTCCGATGACTCTTTGCTATGATACTTTGCAAATTGAAAACAATTATTCATTATTCAAACAATTTATATAAACAAATTCACAGTTTGGCGATTTTTCAATGAAAGGCTCAATTTTGGTTTACGGAATCAACTAAGGATGTTTTTCCGATGACTCTTTGCTATGATACTTTGCAAATTGACAACAATTATTTATTATTTAAATAATTTTTGTTAACAAATTCATAGTTTGGCGATTTTTCAATGAATAGGCTCAGTTTTTGTTTACGGAATCAACTAGAAATGTCTTTTCGATGACTCTTTGCTATGATACATTGCAAATTGACAACAATTATTCATTATTTAAACAATTGTAAAGAACAAGTTCACACTGCAACTATTTTTCAATGTATAGGCTGAACTTTTCTTGTGGAATTAAGTAAAACTTGTCGGCTTCTATTCACAGCGCAGCGCAGACAAAAGACATTATTTTGTTTATAACAATTTTTATAAAAATTGTTTAAATATTGAATAATTGTTGTCAATTTGCAAAGTATCATAGCAAAGAGTCATCGTGAAGACATTCCTAGTTGATTCCCTGAACAAAAAATGAGCCTATTTATTGAAAAATCGCCAAAATGTAAATTTGTTTATAAAAATTGTTTAAAAAATTACGAAAAGCATCTTTTCTTAATTAATGGTAATGGTACATTCATTTATCTCGCATTTTATAAAAAATCTATTGATGTCAATGCGCTAAACATTGCCAATCCCAAAAAATTACCTTTTTTTATTAATTTGTTTATAACTCAATAAAAATTTTTCTAAATTATTCTAACTAACTGGAAATTATTCCCATATAGTTGTTACACTATTTTATGTTCTTCTTTGATCAATGTGAATGTCTTAAACATAAAGCACTAGGTAAAAGTTAAAAAAAATTCAACTTTGTTGTTAAATAACAAATGTTTAATCAATTCAAAGTAAATCCAACCGCGCAAATCTTATCAAAATTTAAAAATCTGTTATTTAAAAAAAGGAACGTTTAAATCGGATGAAAAGTGTAGGCTAAAAATTGATTTGTCCACGGGTACCTTTTTGCCCCACTGTGGGACGCTGGGGATTGATCGGCTTCTGACAAAAACGGCATTGACCACTGCGTATCCGATATGGTGCCGCGAGCGATCAGTAGTACGAGCTGCTCCGGTCAGACGGTGCATGAGTAGCCTAGTGGTCGAGAGTGTACCATCAGGTGGCTTTCAATATATTAATTTTCTTGAGAAAATGATGATTACACAAAAAAGTGTTGAAATAAAAATGTTAGAATATTAAAAATACAATTGTTTATACGTAACCTACTGTCTGATTAATCAATATTTGTCATCCTAAGTCGAAAAGGAACAACTTTTTGACTAAAAATAAAAATTGAACTATTGAGAAAGAACTGAACACGGTAATTGAAATTGAAAGATTCGAACTCTTGAGGATAAAAATTTTTACACTTGAAGTTATAAAAACTGGACCGAAAATTAAGTCACTCAAAGTGAAATACATACTTTTGAATTTTAAACTTTTAAAATCAAAGTTTAGGAAAATTTTAATTGAAACGCTCAATAATTTACGCGTATGAAATGGAAAGTTCCAAAACTTTTCAATTGAAAATTTTTCTATTAAAAGCCATTAAACTGCAAGATTTTGAGTTTAATGCATTGTTCAGTTGAAAGTTAGAAAGATAAATCCACGCGATCATTATCAATGCAATTAATTGAAGAATAAATCAAAAAATTTATAAATTTGCAAAATTATATAATTTCAAGCAATTTTGAGCTAGAAACATTAATTTGTACATTGAAATTTGTTTTTTAATTTTTTTAAATAATCTCTCAAAAATTTGTTTTAAAAAAATCATTAAAATTTTTTTCAGGAATCTAATAATAATTTTATTATCTTGAAACTCGAATTTTTCCTACAATTTTTTGAAAATCTTGCAAAAGTAAAAAACTACTTTAAAATCATCCAGATTCTTTTTGAAAATTTTGGAAATCTTATGAAATATTCTTTGAAAATTGATTTTTAAAAAAAAAGAATATTGTTAGTTTTTCTCGGAATTTTGATACAAATTTTGTATCTTTTGAAATATTCTCTTAAAATTATTCAAGGAATCTCTATTATCATCAGTCGGGTCTTATCAGTCATCGGTCGGGTGCTTTATTTTCTGAAAAAGTTTCTTCTCTCGATCTCTAGTAGCCTAATGGAAAAGTACCCGACCGGCAATCGGAAGTTCTGTGGTTTGATTCCCAGCGGAGCGAAAGGAGATATTTTTTTCAGGAAAAAATTGATTAAAAATAATGTTTAATTCATTAGTCCATCTAGTCTGAACAGATGTTGAAAATTTTGTTGTTGTTCTCTGATGATAATACAGATTCCTTGAAAAATTTGATTTGTACCACCTAGCAAAATAATGCGAGATTTTCCTAAAAAATATTTCTTCTCCCGGTCTCTCTAGTGGCTTAATGGGAAAGCACCCGACCGGCAATCGGAAGTGGTTCGATTCCCAGCGTAGCGAAAGGAGAAGATCTTTTTGCAGAAAAAATTGATTAAAATAATTTCAAATTCATAACTCTATCTAGTCTGAAAAGACCTTAAAAATTTTCTGGTATTCTCTGATGATAATACAGATTCCTTGAATAATTTTAAGAGAATATTTAAAAAGAATAACAATTGTTGTTGGAATAATAAATGACAATAGGACCTTGAATCTGAGCCCTGAAATGATTCTTTAAAAAACTCCCTCCACTCCTCACTCCCTATCTTCTCGCTTATCCCCACTCTACACTTCCTAAACCTATTTATTATCTTCCTGACGCCCCCCTCTGTCTTAACATTTTATAACTCCTCTTCCAGATCTTTCTCCTTTTCCTGTTCTTTCTTCTTAAACATCAATCTAAACCCCTTCCTCATTTCTACGTACTCCTACCTTTTCGCATTACCCTCTTTCCACTTCTTGTACTTCCTCTTCACCTTCCTTTTCATCTTTTTACATTCCCTATCCCACCACGGCTTCACCATTCCTTTCTTCTTCATTCTGAATACCTTCTTTTGCACACACCCTTACACCTTCTCTTTCAGATCCTCCCATACCTCTTCCACCGATTCCCCTTCAAAGCGTACCTTTCCTAACTGCTTTTGATACTTCTCTATCGCCTCCCTCGTCCAGGTCAACCTCTCCCCTATCGAGACTTCTTACCCGCCTTGCCTTCCGCCACGCTCCCCTCTTCTCCACAGTCTTAATGTCTGATGGTCTGATCCCACCCTCCCCTCTACTGCGAATTTGTCCGTCTCCTCCCATCCTTGCATATTCATGTATTCTCCCTCTTCATCCCCAGTTGCCATACCATTCGCCGCCGCCCAGCCTCTATCCTCCATCCAGTCCCTTAGAATCTCCCCCGCTTTATTTATTATCTTATCCTTTGATTTCCTTTCGAAGCTCTCCCCTTCCCTGTAAAGGCCTCCTCCACTCGCCATCCTCGCCTAGCAAGTCTTCCACCCTTTCTTTAATTCTTTCCATCCCATCCTT
Source organism: Andricus curvator (assembly GCA_932195095.1). Taxonomy (NCBI): domain Eukaryota; kingdom Metazoa; phylum Arthropoda; class Insecta; order Hymenoptera; family Cynipidae; genus Andricus; species Andricus curvator. The sequence goes on along the minus strand of CAKNYM010046464.1, from coordinate 74,416 downwards.
ATTGTACACTGTCATAAACTTACACGTTACCCTTACTATCTTTACTTTCCTCATTTGCACTCCCTCCCCCTCTTACTCTCCATGAACTTCTTCCTCTAATCCATCTCTAACCCCCGTTATAATTCTCCCACTAGCCCTTCCTTTCTTCTTCACTCTGACCGCCTCCTGGAGTCTTCACCTATACCCCACTTGGCAGCTTTAGCTCTATTCTATCTCATTCCTTTCTTTCTACCCACGTCTCTACCAGTCCTACAACATCAAATTCCTGGATATACCTCCATAACTCCTCATCCTTCTTCTTTACCCCTGCCACGTACAGCATCTTCACTACTCCACTACCCTGCATTACCCCCACCCCCTACTTCCTACGAAACAAATTCCCCTGCACTTTCTTCAACACCTCTTTCTCCTCATCCCACACCCACATTTTCTCGCCTACTCTTATTTTTCGATATCCTACCTTCGCCGATCTCCCTTCACCCCTCTCCCTCCTAGCCCTTTCGTACAGCATTCTCTGCACATCTCTCATCCTTTAACCTCTTCTTATTTCGCATTACCCCTAACTCTTATTCCCAGCTCCCCAACTCCACAACCGCCACTTCCTTCTCATTTCGCCCCTCCAACTTAACTTTCCCTACCATGCCTTTAACCCACCCAATGCTCTGTAGTAGCGCTTTCATGCCCTCCCTTTCTTCCCCGCTCTTTAGCTTCAACCCTCTTATCACAATATTATTCCTTCTGTCTGCCTTCTCTTTTCTCTCCATTCTCAACTCCGGGGCCGGGGTGGTAGGAGGAGTCAGGATAGGAGGGGTTAAAATTTGGTCACTAGCGTATGCAGATTACATAGTGTTACTGGCAAAAAGCGAGGAGGCATTAAAGGAGATAATGAAGAGGTTGAGAAGATACCTGGATAAGAACAGGTTAGAGCTGAATGCGGCGCTGCAGGAGGTGAAAGAGTTTGTGTACCTGGGCTTCTTGTTTCGGAGGAATGGCGGAGTGGATGGTCACATAGAAGAGAGATTGAGGAGGGCTGAATCAGTGGTGATGAGACAGGTGTGGGTGTTGGGAAAGAACTTATTCGCAGATGATTTTGGAAGAAGAATGCAATTTTTTGACTCACTAGTGATGGGTGTGCTATTGTATGGAGTAAAGGTGTGGGGGTTGAGGGAAAGTGAAGAGGTGAATAGGACACAGGAGAGGTATGTAAAGTGGACACTGGGGTTGGCAAGGAACACGCCTAATTATATTGTCAGGAGGGAGTCGGGCAGAACGAGTGTAGGGATTCTAGCGCAGTGAGTCGGGCGTGTAAATATGAGGAGACATTTTTGGAAGAGGGGGGAAGTAAGCTGGTTAGGGAGTGTTATTTTATAACGAATGTACTGCAGATGGATGAAGTGAGAAGGATGCACGCGGAAGGAAGGTATATGAGTTGGTTAAGAAAAACGGCATGGAGAGAGAGAAGACAGCAGGGAAAGAGAGAATAAGAGAGTCAAGGTTTAACGGGAACTATTTGTGGATTATGCCAAGGGCAAGAGCGCAATATTTGTGTGAAAAGGGAGAGAAAGGAAGTCAGGAGCTTATAACGAGGATGAGATGTGGGTGCATGGAGGGTTTTAATAGGTTCTGGCTCTCTAGGGAGAAAAGGATGTGTGAACTATGTGGGAAGGGGGATGTAAGACTGGAGCACTGGTTGGAGGAGTGTGTGGAGGTGGAAAGGAGTGGGATAAGCATGGAGGTATTGATGCATGAAATATTGTAAATAATAGATAAAGTAGATATAAGTGATATGTAAATATTGTGAATAGAAGATCAGAATTTTTCGCTTTTTTTTGGGCTGTATTGCCGATTTTTGGGCTCCACTGCTTTTTTTTAAAATTCAAATTTGGTGTGGAGGTGCTGGCTTGACTCAAGCCAGCACCTCCACTACATAAAAATTTAAAAAGATTGAAAATCAAAGACGACAGAATTTTGGGCTTTTTTGAGCTCTTGAACGCGAAAACAACCGATTTCCAAAAACTACCCCTACCGGAAATAAAACTTCCCCCTATATAAAAACTCAAACTAGGAAGAAAAAAAGTACACCAAAATTTTGGGCTTATTTTGGGCTTTCAAATGCACAGGAAAAAAATTTAAAAAACTGCATATTTTGTTGAAAATTAATTTTTTTAACTGAAAATTTAACTGTTCCATTATTGGTTAGAAATTGATTGTTTTTAGTTCAAAATTCAACACTTTGGTTGATTATTTATGCATTTTTGTTATAAAGTCGTCTTTTTTGGTTAAAAATAGGCCTTCTTGATTTAAAATTCACCTGCACGGTTGAAAGTTCAACTTCTTGATTCAAATCACTTTTTTTGTTCTTAAATATTCGTCCTTTTAGATGAAAAATTATTTCTTTAGGATTGGGTATTCAACGGTCTTCTAAAAAATTCGTCCTTTTGGCTTCAATATTCGATTTTTCTTCTCTAAAAAATAGGTGAATTACAAAAATATTAAAAACATTTTTGTCGCTTTTTCACAATGCCGATTGGGAATTTGAAAATCTCGAAGAAAGCATGGTTTCCAAAACCCACATAATTAAGAATTTACTTCTAGTTGTAAGGCTGAAAATAATGTCACATTTATGTGTACGATAAAACTGAGAAAAATTAAAGATTTATTAATGTAAAATTTTATTATTTAACCAAAGCTCCACGTATTTATTTAAATTGAAATAATCATATGTGAAAAGAAAAAAATACCGCCAAATTTCGCTCTAAAATCGACACTAAAGTAAACTTAGCTTAAAACTTAAAACTTAGCATAATCGTGTAACGAAAGATAACTTGAACTTAGTCGTAGCATAAGAATGGCGATTTTTTAGAACATTTTAAAGCATATTCAATCAATAAAATCGATGTAAAATTTTCGTTTGAAAAATATATTTCTTACAGTTTTTATGACCACAGTCAAACAGCATTTAAGGAGGGTTCATCTACAATTTACGTAAGATGTACATGAGATACATGAATTTTAAACAATTAATTTTTAACTTAAGTGATTATTCTTCGATAAAAAAAATTAATTTTCAACAAAAAGTGTAATAGTTGATATTTCCCCTAAAAAATATTTTAAATAAAAAACAGAGGAATTTTCTATAAAAGAGTTGAATTTCGAACCGAAAGAGATTTTTCGGCCAATAAAGAAAATATGAAGTTTATTGGATTACAATTTTTTTTCTCAAAAATACAATGTTGTGGTGTCATAAAAAATGAAGAAGCATATATCTTAATAATTTTAACAAACTTAACATCAAACTTTTCCTTCAAAATCGGTATTTTGGAAATAATATAATATTTACTAGGAATCTGTATTATCATCGGAGATGGTAACTATCGATCCAAAGAGAAATCCTTTCACACACCCTGTGAAAATGGAAATCTAAAATATCGATCAAAGTTATATCCTCTAATACAGAAAATATTTAACGCCCTCAGACTAGATGGAGTTATAACCTAAAAATTTTTGAAATTAAATTGATTCAGAAAAAAAGATCTTCTCCTTACACTACGCTGGGATTCGAACACCAGATAAACTGATTTCCGGTCAGGTGCTCTAACCATTGAGCTACTAGAGAGATCGGAGGAAGAATCCCTTTTTCTGAAATACGCTTTATTATGGAAGATGTTATATAAAAATTAATTTTTACTAGAAATCTGTATTACCATTGGAGATGGTAACCATCGTTCCGAAGAGAAATCCTTTCACACACCCTGTGAAAATGGAAATCTAAAATATCGATCAAAGTTATATCATCTAATACAGAAAATATTTAACGTCCTCAGACTAGATGGAGTTATAAAAAAAAGGTGAAATCTAGTCTGAGGACGTTAAATATTTTCTGTATAAGAGGATATAACTTTAATCGATATTGTGGATTTCCATTTTCACAGTGTGTGTGAAAGGATTTCTCTTCGGATCGATCGTTACAGTCTCCGATGCTAATACAGATTCCTAGTAAAAATTGATTTGGATATAACATCTTGCATAATAAAGCGTATTTCAGAAAAAAGGATTCTTCCTCTGATATCTCTAGTAGCTCAATGGTTAGAGCACCTGACCGGAAATCAGTTGATCTGGTGTTCGAATCCCAGCGGAGTGAAAGGAGATATTTTTTTCTGAATCAATTTAATTTCAAAAATTTATAATATAATATAATCTAAGGTAATCAAAATCCATATCTTCGAAGAGTGTATTTGTTCCATCTACGCAAAACTTCTGGGAGAAAGTTCAATTCGCTATTCGTGGCTTGGACTCGATTCACATCCGCAGCTAAGACAATTCTAGTGCCTTTTATTGTTATGTACATGCGGTATCCTTCCCTCAATGCTGGGTCTTCACCACTGTAAGGCTCAAATCTGTATGCTATGCAATATTCGCCAAAAAGTATCTTAACCATCTCCGGATGATGACCAACTAATTGCTCATTACCGGGAATGGAAGGAAGCTTTCTTAGGTGCCCATGCACCAACTCTGTATACATTTGACTTTCGTGGAATTTTATAATGACTGAATATTCGCTATAAACTTCAGGTGTCCTCCGTTGTGGTTTAATCCAATTTGGAATTCCGTGGCCTATTTCGATGAAGCCATAATAAACAGATCCATCAGTCATAGTTACTTGAATTAACCTTGAAGCAGCACCTAATTTTGTAGAGGAAAAAATTACATTTATAAAGTTTTTGTACACTAGTGAAAAGGTGGGCTATATGAAATCTTTTTTTTCGTTTTTCATTATGTCTGAGAAAATCTGTTTCTGCGTATCAAAATAAAAGACAAGGAATTTTCCCAGATTTTTAAAATGCTACATCCAGATAGCAGAACATTTGAAAACTTTGAATTTTCCTGTATGTTTCAATCTCATTAAAAACAAAAATTTGTTAAGTTATTATACAAAAATGAAACTTTTAGAATGTATTGAATTTTTAGAAAATTATGGAAACTTTAGGCATCAAATTGGACTTAATTGGATTTTAAATGACAAAAGCTCAGTTTTCGGAAAAATGGAAAAAAGTACTTGTTGTAAATCATCAAAAGTCAATATTATTTGTAATTAAGGACACATCAAAAGAATATTGAAAATAATATTTGTTCATTCAGTTAGTTTTCAATGGTTTGATCAACTTATATTGATTTTAATTAAATTTAAAAAAATTTAAGACTGTTGAAAAACAGATAATTTTTGTAACAATTGGGGTATTACTTCTTTATAATAAGCGATATGATATATGTAAAGAAATACAAAAAACTATAATTTTCTTCACCTTTTCGGAAAAAGTCAAATTATTGTTTAAACAAAAATATCTGTCTATGTGGTGTTCGAATCCCACCGGAGCTAGAGAATCTTTTTCCCAATAAATATTTGTAATTTCTTATTATTATAGAAAAATATGTAATATTTATTATTACAAAATGATCAATTGATCGGAAAATAATTTAACATCGTGATTTATTGTTGAAACATTTAATAATGTAGTGAGCAAAAAATATCTCTCGTATCATTCATTAAGTGCGTGATTGATTCAAGAAAACACTACTTTTTCAAGATTTCTATTTTTTACCGAAAAGACAAGTTTTCAACCAGAAAGATAAATTTTCATCCAAGATTATTAATTTTCTAACTAAGACGACGCATTTTCAACAAAAGACATGAATTTTGCAGGGAATATTTAATTTTTAAAGAAAGAGGTGAATTTTCAAATTAATTAGATTATTAAGTTTTTACCAAGAACGACCAATTTTCATCCAAAAATATAAATTTTCAACCAAGATTACGAACTTTGTTACCAAAAAAGACAAATTTCTAACCGAAAAGATAAACTTTTATCCAAGATTATTAATTTTCTATGAAAAACTGCAAATTTGCGAGCAAAAAGATGAAGTTTCTACCAAAAAAGACGAATTTTCAACCAAAAAGATAAATTTTTATCCAAAATTATTAATTTTTTACCAAAAATAGCAAATTTTCAACAAAAAATGAAAATGTTCAACCAAGATTATTAATTTTCTACCAAAAAAAGAAAATTTTTAGCAGAAATGATAAATTTTTATCCAAGATTATTAATTTTCTACCAAAAAGACCAATTTCAACCAGAAATGAGAATTTTCAACCAAGCATTAATTTTCTACCAAAAAAGACAAATTTTTAACCAAAACGATAAATTTTTATCCAAGATTATTAATTTTCTACCAAATCGACAAATTTTCAACAAAAAAGATTAATTTTCTGCCAATTAAAATGATAAATTTTTAAATAACATGATGAATTTTTCAAACAAAATTATTAATTGTCTACGAAAAACGACAAATTTTAAACCAAAAAGATGAATTTTCAACTCAGATTGTTAATTTTTTACCAGAAAAGACGAATTTTCTAAAAAAAAAAAATTTCATCCAAGATTAATTATTCTCTACCAAAAACGACAAATTTGCAACCAAACAGATGAAGTTTCTACTAAAAAAGACAAATTTTCAACCAAAAAGAACAATTTTCATTTAAGATTATTAATTTTACACTAAAAAAGACAAAATTTTCAACAAAGAACATGAAGTTTGAAAAAAATAATTAAATTTTTAAACAAAGAGATGACTTTTCAACCAAAAAGATTAATTTTTAAACAAGATTATTACTTTTCTAGCAAAAAAGACACATTTTTAACAAAAAAGATCAGTTTTCATCAAAAAATATCAATTTTTTAACTAAAACGACAAATTTTTAATCGAAAAGATGAATCTTCATCCAAGATTAATTATTTTCTACCAAAAGGACTAATTTTGTACCAAAAAGATAAGTTTTCTCACCAAAATTATTAATTTTCTACCAAAAAAGTCAAATTTTCAACCAAAAAGATAAATTTTCATCCAACTAAAATGATAAGTTTTCAAGTAACATGATGAATTTTTCAACAAAAATTATTAATTTTCTACAACAAATTTTCAACAAAAAAGACAAATTTTCAACCAAGATTATTAATTTTCTACCAAGAAAGACAAATTCGCAACCAAACAGATGAAGTTTCTACCAAAGAGACAAATTTTCAACCAAAAAGAAAAATTTTCATTTAAGATTATTAATTCTACACCAAAAAAGACAAATTTTTCAACCAAATATATGAATTTTGAAGAAAATAATTAAATTGAAAAAAATGACATTTCAACCAAAAAGATGAATTTTTAACCAATATTATTACTTTTCCAGCAAGAAAGACAAATTTTTAATCAAATACATAAATTTTCATTCGAGATCATTAATTTTCTACGACAAATTTTCAATCAGAAAGATCAATTTTCATCTAAGATTATTTATTTTCTACCAAAAACGACAAATTTTCCACCAAAATATGAAGTTTCAACCAAGATTATTAATTTTCTACCAAAAAAGACAAGTTTTAAACCAAAAAGATCAATTTTCATAAAAAATTATTAATTTTCTACCAAAAACAACAAACTTTTTCCATCAGAAAGATACATTATTAACAAAAAATATTAATTTTCAATCATAAAAAACAAATTTGCAACCTAAATGGTGAATTTTCATCCAAGATTATTAATTTTACACCAAAAAAGATGAATTTTTAACAAAATACATGAATTTTTTAGAAAATAATTGAATTTTCAAACAAAAAGATAAATTTTCAACTAAAATTATGAGTTTCCAACAAAAAAGTTCACTTGAAATCAAACAGTTGAATTTTTTACGAAAATAATGAAGTTTTCAACATAAAAAACTAATTTTCTTCTAAACAGTTCAAGTTTGATCTAAAAAGGATGACTTTTTAACAACATTATTGAATTTTAATCAACATAGTTTAATTCTCCCACAATAATAAAATTTTCAATCGAATAAATTTTAATTTTAAATTAAAAACAATTCAATTCAAATTCAAACAATTCCTCAGGAGGCGTGGGGAATTAAAAAGATGGAACGCTGAGAGGAATGAGGAGGAAGTAAGCGGTGGAGAAGTAGGGATGAGTAGAAGGAGGAGAAAGGAAAGGGGAAGTGGAGAGTGGATGGGTAGCAAAGTGGAAGTAGGAAAGGAGGAGTGGAGAGTGGATGGGTAGGAAAGTTGGGGGAGATGTAGTAGATGGTGGTGAGTTTGGCAGTAGGAGAGGAGATGTAGGGGAGGGGTGAATGA